>LOEQ01005992.1:51945-78155 GCA_001685075.1 Bramus lutescens | reverse complement strand
CACACTGATTTCCAAAGTGGTTGCACAAGTTTGCATTCCAACCAGCAATGGATGAGTGTTCTTATTCCACATCATCTCCATAAAAGGCTATTATAGGTGTTTTTGATTTTAACCATTCTGAGAGGTGTAAGATGGTATCTCAAAGTTGTTTTGATTTGCATTTCTGTGATTGCTAAGGAGGTTGAGCATGACCTTAAGTGTCTTTTGGCCATTTGAACTTCTTCTGTTGAGAATTATTCTTTTATCACCAAATGTACACATCTCAGAAAGAAAACAATAATTCGTGTGTATATTGTTGCATTACAAATGCAGTATTTCAGAGCCTCTTGAATACATTATAAAGTATATTTGGTAAAATTTAGTTAAAGTAATAATTTGTTATACATCGATGGAAAGTGGGATACTGGGGAAAGGCATCTTTCAATCTAAAATTAGCAATATCAGCACAACACAAAGGTTGACTATAACTATACAAAAAATGTCCTCATTATGCAAACGTACATTAAGTGTATCTTGATTTAAAGAACACAAGCATATGAAATTATGCTAATGTGCTTGAGAATAAAAGAAGTCTTTGCTTTCATATCTTAAATATATGCTAATTCCAGAGTGCAGATTACTTTCTTTTGATTTTCTCTCATTTAATTTCTTTATTATTGTCCTTAGACACCGGTGCAGTGAAATACAAAACAATTTTCATTTTTGAAGCTCCCATTATCAAGATGAAATGTAACTATTTTGCTTTTCATTAGAAATTTCCATTAAATTGTCTTTTAGGCAGAGAATTAATATGCCTTCTCAGTGTGATAATGTCAAATAAAATCAGAATGTTATTTTGATATATTTTAATTGTGCTCTTAAACTACACTGTTTTCATTTTCTAAATATTTCATTTTTATAAGATTCCAGTAAAATGGTTATGGTAGTTCAACATAGAAGACAAGTTTATGCTCATTGGATGATAGTGACCATAGAAGAAGAAAGCATTTAATGATTTAGAGACATATTCATTTATCCATGATGTCAGGTCCCCCACTGACTGACCATCTGCAAAAGGCTAGTAGCATGAGTTAGTATCTAATGTCATTCCCCAGAGTCTTTTTGTTCATTTGGCAGATTAACACTATTATATTTGAATGATCTTGTCTTGTTCTATAATCATTATAACATAAAAGTAGACAAATATATATTGTTTTAGTTACTGGGGAATATTTCAATGATTGCCTTTAATCACTCTACATATTTATAGGCATATTAAGGTATAAACAGAATAAAAATTTGGTAATAATCATGTGTGCAACAAGCCCAAAACTGTAAAATTTCATTAAATCTAATGCAAGAGATAGTTAGTTGGTCTAATCATATTTCAAGCATGGTTACGTTCTGTACTCAGCCATACCCAATATTACCTTTTCACCCTGTGTTTCTTGTTGGTGTACTGCTTCTCAAATGCCTCTTTTTCCCACTATCCTAATTGGATCATCTTCTCCGTCTGCATAACCCACTTTATTTTCTCGCAAAAGCAGAAAATTACAAACACAGCAAATGCAGCAGTTATGCACCAGTGCTCACTGATGTGATCAAGTGATTTTGTAAAATGCTACCAAATACCACTGATGATCTAGTCTCCAATTCCATTCACATCGCTGTACCATGTATTATTTTCTTCATTTTCTTCCATCAGGACATGGATGCCATGTGTTTTTATACACTCTCGTGATGTTATAAAAGTTTCCCACTCATTATCTGTAACTGTATTCTCAAAAAATAGTGTGGCACTTTCAATTTTATTTTAAAAAATTAAACATATCTCTGTGTTATTAGGATCATTACTCACTTTTGAGATGTGTGGTGCTTTGTCTTCACCCATCTGTAGATGTGTCATTCTGAATACTTAACCTCATTCTATCTTTTCTCTTCTCTGCCAATTTTTTAATCTTGCTAATTTGTCCTTTCATAATATCAATTTCCAACTCAACCAAATGTTTACTTGTTTCTTTTTCAGTTCCGAGAAAACACAATTTATTTTTCTCATATCACATGTAAGTAGTACACATTCATTGCAAAATCAAATTGAAATATCATGATCTTGATTTCTACACCCAGTCATTTGGTTAACTACTGTGCACACGTATCTCTGCTTTTCCTGTTTCTAAAAAATCTTTTCTTCATCATTCTTTTATACCCCTTTAATGAATTTTCTTTATTTCTTCTGATTTTTCATTTTTAGTATATCTATCCATTAATTGTTTCATTTCCTAGATTAATTCTTATTCTTTTACTTGAATCTTAGTCAATCTCTTTATTTAAGTTTAACCCGTATCATGCTCCTTAAAAGCAGACAAAAAGTACAAAGGAGCCTATCAAAAATCTGATAAATGTGATTTAAGTCTGAATTTAAATATTTCATATTTCTTTGTACAAACTGTGGAATCTTCTTAAGGAAATAGCCATATTTTGGATCTAAAACATCACTTCAAGAAGGAAGACCATTTGGAGTTTGAAACTAGCTATTGCCTTAACTCTGAGAGGAGTATGTAAAGTTAAAGCACTCTTCCCATGATTTAGAAAATGGCAAAAAGAGATAAGCCTGACGAGCATAGCAACATTTAGGAGGCTTTGCAAATGTAGTATTTACTTCAGTGATCAGAGGACCTCAAGATGTACTCCTGATATCCTAGAAGAAAAATACCTGTAGTAATCAGAGGATGATAAACCACAAGGTGTAGAAGGATGTGCATGTGCTACTAAACCAAATGCTATAAAGGCAATGAATGCCTCATCCATATCACCCTAAAAGAAAACTGAATTTTGCCATCCAACTTGATGAATCAGAAACCATCCTCAGATCTAAAGTGAAAACACAGATAACACATTTCTAGGAGCCTGTCAGATTGTGAATAGATGTTTAGTCAAGTCACATCCAGACGTCTGATGAAATATATGTTGCTTTCTGGTAATTTATTACATAATTTGTTATATTACATACTATGTCAATGAACTTGTTCTGCTACCCGAATTTTCAATTCAATTCATGTCTCTTTCATTAGAGTAAGTACAATAAAATGTTTCAGGATCATGGAAATTTTTCTATGTGACCTATTCAATACAGTAGTCACTAACCATAATTAACTGAAAATATATGTTTAGGAATATATGTGTATATACTTGTCTATATATGCATGCAATAACAATCAGTGAGGAAAGAGGCGATAATCTTGAAGATCAAGAAGGGGTTTAGGGATGGACTCAGAAGGAGGAAAAGGAAGGGTAAATACTATAATCAAATTATAATATCAAAATTTATATATAAAACAAATTTAAAGATATTTATTAAGTTTAGAAGGCTTGATTGTCAGTTATATATCATTTCAATTTCAGTAGTCACATGTTGCTAGTGAATCCTGTACTAGAAAAAGCATTTATAATAAAGTATTTAAGTGTTTATCCTTCCTTTCCTCATATGGTAAAAATAATCATTTTTTACATCATTATTATCAGAAACCCCACGTATGAAGACACAGGTATAAGGTGTAACAGATGATAGGGAAAAGGACTGGGAAGGCTTCATGTTCCACTTCTTACACAGTGATACATCAGATCTATCTATGAAAAATAGAAAGTAAACAACAAAAGGAGATTAGAATATAGTAAACAGAATAGGTATGCATACCACATCCACAGTCCTTACGTTTTGGCTCACTAGGGATTTTCCTTTAGGTAGCTGTACATGATCATAATTGACACACATAACAGAAATCCCAACTCTAAAGCAAGATTTGGTGGCAAAATCACACCAAGTGCACAAGGCTATGGAACACACCACCAACGCAAGTTTCACATGTCAGAAAGAAATGTTTTTGTCCTAGAAAAGACAACATTCACTATTAAGGACTGTGTAGTGTACAGGCATCTCATTTTTAGTAGAAGGCAACAAATGCAGAACAGAGTGTTGACCATTAAGAAAAAGGCTGTCAGTTTATTCAGCCTGGAGAGGGGGATGTTTGGTCATTTTTCTAGTATGGGCAGTGTTATATTTATTGCTGCTCAGACAGGAGTATAGAGGGTGCTGACTCTGTCTCATTCCATCATTGACACAGAATGCCCTTGTCTGATATTAGTATTGCATAAGATGATATGTTTCCGTAGAACACTATGCCCTGGATGTTAATGCAAGGTCAGCTTTCAGCTGACAGCTGAGAGAGCTACTTCTCTTCTTTCTCAAAGGCAATAATTGGATAAAAATAAAACCATTTTCGATTGTACATCACTGATTTCCAGATGGGTCAATAAAGTAGTGATGCGCTGATGGCAGACAATTTTTTTTCCTGCTACCCAGGCATCTCACCCAAATTTCTGACTCATGCATCCAGCTGTATCCTTCAAATCTCCAGTTCAGTGTCCTAGTGCACTTCAAAATCAGCATGTTCAATATGTTCTCAGGATCTATATCTCTTGTTTATTGTTTATCATATATTCTCTTCTCTTTTGTGAGTAATAATTTCTGTTTTAGAAAAGAAGTTATGTTTTGCATTCTTCATGAAAAATCCAGATCAACCTATACAACAAATCACCCACTTAGAGTATAACAGATTTAACTAGCATTGACTTTCTCATACTTCCTACCTGTATAAGACCCTTCCTGAAATGTGTTCAGGAAAATGATAACTAAGTGATTAAACATCTGTACTTGTAATAAGGCAACACAGTTTCTTATCTATTTCACCTTGATACAGCATTAATCTTTAATTCTACTTTAGCAAATGAAATTCTGGTAGTTATGAGCAAAGTTGTCCTCACACATGCACAACAATTCAGTTTCATATAGGACTACAGACTATGCCTTTAGCTTTGTTGGACAAAAAGTCCCTTAAAAGATCAGGATTTTGGCTCCAGTGATGCCAAAGAGGAAGAAGTTCTTACTTCTGAGGTCTCAGTAGTTACTGAAAAAACATACTGGAGTCTATATACTCTAATTATTCAATAGATCATCTCAAAGTTGTGGTTTTGTCTACAATCCTCAGACAGATTATAGGCTTCAGTGGGACTTACATTCTTACTTCTTTTCAGAAAGTTCATTGTATCCCAGAAAGTTCACTGAAACTCAAAATGTGACCCAGGTTTTCATTTCACTAGGACACCTTGTCAGTATGTGCTGGTTCATGGCCAAATAAGATCAATTTAGCTAAACGACTTCATCAAGTTCTGTTAGAATTCATCACTGAATTTCATGCAGACAATATATAGGGAAAGACCCAGAGTAGAAAGCTTAGAAATAATTTTTAAAGAACGGGGAGTAAAACCTGAAAGATAAACCAACTCTAAAATACTACAGAACATTAAAAAACTGACACAAAGACCAATCATGAGCTATCCCTAACTGAGCCTCTTCTCTATAGAGGAATACGCAATCACATAGAAAGCTGAAATGTCTGAGAAAGCATTCAGAGTCTTACTTTTAAAGACAAATAATGTTTGTTCCATTTGGAATTCCCACAGAGGACAGAAACTTTCTAAACTTTCTAAAGCTAGAAAGAAGGGAACTAGAAAGTGCTAGAATAGAGGGCTGAAAGAGAATTGTGAAATGAGAAGGGACAGGGGTCAAGGAAAGGGGAACAGAGCAGTAGAAAATAGGTAGGAAAAGTAGTACTAACGATTTCCCGAAAGCAATATTGGAACCCACAATGTAAAGATTTAGAAAATGTATCTTTACTCTTGCATGAAAGGAGTTTAAAGGGAATTATGTTACTACAGGGTAATAATGCCTCTAGTAGACATCAGAGACTAACTTATATACAGCCCAGTGTCAGGAATGGATTGTTCTTTTGGAGATGTTGGCCAGTAAATTCCCCCACACCCTCAAACCTTATACAGCATTATTCTACTGGAAACCCTCCAATAGAAAAAGATAATATTGCTGAAGACACAATTAATTTAGTCATAAAACCTGTAGAAATAAGCTTGCTTCTGATCTGGAAGCCTCGTCCCTAAGGTCTAATTTGCAAAGTGATGGAAGGTTCTATAAAGGCCACCAGAGGAGGAAAGTAATCATCAGTCTTATTCATCTCTGAATAATGTGAACTATGGTAAAAACTGTGAGCCTGAAAATTGTGCACACTGGCACAATAGTGGGATAAACATCATGAGAATAACCAAACACTTTCTGCTTGAATTAACTCCTGCTCCGCAAGAGGGAATCAATGCCTGACACCACCTCTTTAACAATAACACAGGTCATAGGCCCTAAGAGAACCTATATTATTATTTTGCTAATTGAACACAATACTAAACAGCATTGATCACAAAATCAAACAGCATTGAGTCCTAATGACATATCATTTTTTTCTGTAAATTTAGGCACAAATCAACACTCAACTGAGAAATTTATGTTTCCAGTAGGTGTTTATCAACACAGAGACCCATAACTGGCCAAGGTGCACAGAATAAAAGGCTACAAAAAGCTCAGCCTTAATAAGGATTTTGTAAACTACTCCAAGGACTTCGAGATCACTGAAAAAGAAAGTGTTAAAGGGGTCTGAGAGTCTGAGTTGGTAAATTAGTCAAAGAAAGAGTGTCTTCTGGATAATGAGGAACAGCTAAACATATGGATAGACAGAGGCTTTGATACTATTCATAAACCAGCGCAACCTCTAGACAGAGCAAATCTCAGCACTGAGAAGGGAGCTGGTGATGGAGTTGCAACCTATCTGAGGAGCCATTGGCAACTCTTCACAGCTGAGAAAGGAAAACTCAGTTTTTCCTAGGAGGTACAGACCCTAATAAGTGGAGCATGCTCCAATAGATGGCCACACATCCAAGAATATTTGGGCACCAAAAATTGACCTATATGGCAGCAGGACAGGTTGTGTGTAGGCCCGTATTCCTACATGATAAGGTGGCCAGAATCTCAGGCCATAGTTCACACCTGCCACACAGGAGGTGGTCAAGTCCCTAACAAAGGGTTAGGATGTTGTTCTGCTATTTCTTTGTAATTTGAAGGATGCCTGAAATAAAATGTTAATTTGGCCTACATGACAGAGCTGGCATATAGAGCAGGAAGTCTTGATAGACCTGGCATAGGTAGATGTGAACTTGACCACAACCATTCACCTGGTTACCTAGGAAACAGAATGATTAAAAAAAATTGCCCCTCAGTTTATAATTTGGTATATAAGGCTGTTTGGAAAATAAACGCAGAGGAATTTTCAGGATGTGAACTCAGGATTTCATGAGGGATCACTGAGAATCTCTTTCCCAATAAAGCTATGTAAGTTGTCTCAATTATTTCCATGCCTCCCCTCTCGTCTTGAAGAAATAATTTAGGGTCCAGGCACCCTGAAAGATATGATATTTGATAGCAACAGAAGGGGTATATCTGGGACGAGTTGGGTAAGGGATGTTGAATAAAATAAAAAATTGTACATGATTTACAAAAAAAAGATTGAGAAATAAACTAATGGCTATATAAAAGTTCATAAAAACAAGAGATGGATGAACTAAGGACATCTATCCAAGTTTTCAACAATATTATCAACAAATTTAACAAAACTGGTAGTAAACTACAAGATAAAGTTTAGAATATGGGGGAATTATGCAGCAAGGAAATTTAAGCACTGAAAAGAACCAAACAGATATACTTAAAAGAAATGGTCAGCCAAATATGCCAGAAAGATATATGTAGATATAAAGATATGGAGATAGATAGATAGGTTATATGTATAACATGTAATATATAGTGTAATATATGTAATATATAATTTTATGTATATCCAAAATACATATATTACATACTACCGATACATGTATTATATCATGTATATATAACATGTAATATATGATATATACTACATAATATATAATTTATGTTTATTATGTATATATAAAATTAAGGATCATGAATAATATCTACAATAATTCTAGTATATATTTTGTCGGGGCCTCTGGGCCCCAACATAGAAACTATTTTCCCTACCTGGACCTATATGGAGGCTGGAGAAATAACCAGACACAGTTCACACAATCATCACAGAATGGTATCTCCGGCTTCCTCTATCCTAAAGATCTACCCGAGTTCATTATACAAACCATCTTTTATTCCCCCAGCTGAACCAAGGCGGAAGCTCATTAATAATCTCTTTCGGGGAACACAGGGCAAGGGATACACCTGCAACTTAGTCATCAGCTTCCGCAAACACCTTTCCCCAGGCGATCTACATTTTTAAAAAGGAGAAAGGAGTGATACATACTGGCTTTTGTCAGGTGGCTGTCTTACTTGTTTGGCAGGGTTGCATCTGCCTAGCGGCCAGTGAGCCTGCCTGTAAATTATTTTATATGAAATATGGGCCCACAATATTTGAGATACCAAGCATGAGAATTTATCAGATAGTACTGCCTGTAGAAGGACACACTACAGACAGTAGTGTGCTTTAATGTTTGCAATACTGAAATTTTTATTAAATTTAATAACTAGAAACAATTGGCAGTAAACACAGCCTTGGCAAAGATAAGAATCACACATAAAACTTATTTCTTAGAAATGGATCACGTTTATATATAAACAGAAATCTTACAACTCAAGCATTTAAATATGAATAAAAAGTTAAAACTTTATTAGTGACCACAAAGAATGACTCAGGAGAAAGGATATCAAATATTAAAAGATCACCTTATAACCTTATGTATAATGAGTTTGACTTTTAAAAAAATATAAAATAATAATTATTTTTGTCTAAAGTTTTTCAAATCTGAGGCTTATATGCATGCTAGGTTATATGTAAAATAAAAAAATTGAATTTGAAAATGTTTAATGTAACTATGTGAAAGACTATCCACAAGAAAGATGAGCTTATAAAAAATAAACAACTTGAATCTTATTTTTTGCAAATATGACCTAACAATGTAATTGATTGGCATCTCCAGGGAATTTCCAAATTCTCTTTATATTTATGGTTGACTGAGATAATATAATTCTATATGTTTTTGCCTTTTCAAGATTAATTTTCTTTGCAATGATAAAATTGTTTGACAGGACACCATGAGAACATAAGTCATTATTTTTTTTCTAATAGCATTTTCCATTTTGAAGCTGTAGTAATATTTTTTTAACATTGATGGAAAATGTTTAATAGATAGTTTATTAAAACAACTGTCTCTTAGAAAGGAGACAATGGTGTTGATATTTAGCTGCCATGCTCTTAAGATAAATTTATGATAAATGGAACTATGGATCATATAAGTATTCATTTCATAGCTATTAATTTCATTGTAAAATTTCTAGAAAATGTTGTTAACTGAAAAACATGAATACCTGAATTATGGCTAATAAAATATATTTATATTGTATAAGTATTTATTTTCCTAACAATTTGAAAATTACCTAAGTTTCAATATTCTTTAATAAAAAAGTATCTATATAGGATAAATAATATTGCATGTGTGTATGTGTGTGTGTGTGTAATGTTTAATGCTGAGATAACAAACTGTACCAAGAATAAGATATTCATTATGAGATTTTTAAAATTTCTTTTTATTTTGAGGTTATAATTACCTTGTTTCCCTCTTCCCTTTGTCCCTCTAACTTTCCCATATTCTCCTCTTTGCTGTTTTTCAAATTCATGGCTTTCTTACGTTAATAGCATTAATCGTCTACTAACATCTCCCCAGGCAAAACTAACACAATCCACCACTGCTTAAAGTTTCATCTGTTTCTTAGTATGCATCTATATCCAGTTTAACTGCTGATAAAAGCAAAACAAAAAGACAACAACAAACACTAAATAGCAACAAACAAATTAAAAACAAAATTAACAACACAAAACAAAATAAACCAAAAACTACTACTTTATTTAAAAGATGGCTGGGGTTTTGATATAAGAATTTGTGGCTAGTCTTATGGAACCTTATGGGTTTGGTAGGGATCCCTGGGAGGCCTGCTCTTTTATGAAGGGAAATGAGGAGAAGTAGGTCTGTAGAAGATGGGAAGTAGAAAGATGGGAGATTGGGAGGAAAGGAGGAAGGGGAAGGTCAAGTCAGGATGTAATAGAAAGAAAACAATTTTTACAATTAAAAAAAATGACTGGAGCAAGAAAACCACTCAATTTTATGAACAAGAAGTAACATAATTCATCCTTAATGACAGTGATTGTTATAGAAACTAATAAAAATCATCTATAATCATACCCAAAATCGTAGTCATAAGTCTCTCCTCAGGAAACAGCATCAAATAAAAATACAAATAAACTGAAATATAATGAAGTTTCACTCTTTATCTTTGTTTTATAATGACTGCACAAATACTTTTGTTACATGGATCTATCTATAATCTTATTTATTCCCAACCCCAAAATTATTTTAAAAATTGAGACTGAAAATCTGTCAGCTCTCAACCATCTGATACTTTCCAAGCAGTTCTATCACAAAAGCCACAGTAAT
Source organism: Bramus lutescens (assembly GCA_001685075.1). Taxonomy (NCBI): domain Eukaryota; kingdom Metazoa; phylum Chordata; class Mammalia; order Rodentia; family Cricetidae; genus Bramus; species Bramus lutescens. The sequence continues at coordinate 67,724 of LOEQ01005992.1, read as the reverse complement.
CATGCTATTTTTAAAAATATATGCTATATTCTGGACACAATATACTACAATCTAAAGGTATTTTTCAGTATGTAAGGAAGTTCTATTTCAGGGAAGCTATTTTTCGTACATTATAGTTCAACTGAAATTTCACTATGAGTTTCTAATAGAAAGGACATTTATATTTTTGAAGAAAAAAAATTCTCATGATATAGACATGATCTAGCTAAACAAACCAAACCCAAAAATTTTCAATATAAACATGGACAAACAAAATATACTAAGGAAATGACATTATACTATTGGTGTTTAACATAAACATGTCTATTACTGTATAGATGCTAATAATAATGCTAAAACTGATCACTAACTATATGTGAAAATAAAATATACACTATATGTACAGTATTATGTTATGAGCCATCATATAAGAAGTAACAAAATTATTCATTTGATTTACAAGATGCAAACGATGACTGTGCTTATATAATTATGAGTGGTTCATGAATGTTGAAGGAAATTTTTCTCCAATAATTAAAAATATAAATATTTACTGTTTAACATAAATATTTAAATTGAATATTTCCTGGAAATTTAGGTATGTAATGAAAATATATCTACATGTCAAATGTATAATAGGAAGACTGTTCTTAACAGGGTTTGGCCTATGAGAACACTTCAAAAATCTTAGCTGATAATTCTATAAAAATACATTGCGATTGTTTAAAAAAGTTATGATTTGAATTCATATAAAAATTTTTATTCTTGCATTCAGTATCATCATTATCGATGAAAATTGTGGAAGATGATTAATTTTTTGTGATGACCTCTGTCTGTTGCAAAGGTGAAGTTTCTGTGATGGAGCAAGAACTTCACTGTAATGTAAGGGTGAATGTTGAGAATGCAGTCAGAAATTATCTTGCTTTAGTGAAGTGGTGAGAGTAGGTTCGCCTCTAAGATCCCTGGCCCCATCATCCCTGGTAGTTGGCTGGATTTATAGCACCAGGCATGATTTCCTTTCTGTGGATCAGGCCTCAAGAGCTGTAGCTTGCCGTCTAGATTTGAATGCCACTACTGCTCTTTTAGCAGTATCTTTCTTGCAGGGCTAGTCATTGCTGTACTTCATAGGCTTTATAGATGGGTAGAACTGATGATCGCTTTACCCATCTGATAAACCATTTACCAAGTTCTAGTTATATGAAAAGTCCTCATAGAGGAGATATTCAGAGAAATCCAGTTTGAATCTTCTGAGTCCTGTGTTTGAATTTATATGGTATTTTCAGCATTAGGGACTTATCTTCAGCCTCTGGGATTTAACTAAAAGCAACAGCTATATCTTGTATTGTTTGGGGACTCCCTTAGACTCCCTTTACCAACATCTCAGAAACAGGTTTTTCATGCCTGGTACTGGGTTTTAGTTAGATGGTCTACAATGCTTAAGGAAACATTGTCAGCCCTAGTGGCAAAGACTTATATATACATACATACGTATACATATTTTATGTAATTTTAGGCAATAAAAATAATTGTTTTCTAAGTATTTATCAAGCATACTGCTATTTATCCCATTTCCCTACATATTCTGTGTTATCTCCTGCTCCTCTTCCCAGTTAAGTTACCCTCCCTACATCTTCTATCTCACCTTCGTCTAAGTTGCATCCTGCTATCCACTCTATAACCCATTTATCCCAGGTCCATTTTTGTGTTCCTAGTTTCTGTGGCGTTTCAATGTTATTTTCTCACACCAAAGATTTGGAGCTATGCTACCAAAATATGGCTGCCTAATTAAAACCCATAGAAGTAAAACACTAATATGCATAATAATATGAAAGGGGAAATTTCACAGCACGTTTCACCTAGACAAAGAACTACAGGCAAATAACCACTGCTAAGAGGGAGACTTAGTCTTCCTGAGGGATGAGACCATGATTATTTATATAATACCAAGAGGTTATCACTGAAGTCATGCACACACAAGCAGCTCTAACCAGACTCAGCAGGTTGCATTTATATAGTTACGTATTTATATGTTATATATGTAACAGCAGTTATCACAGAAAAAGAGGCTATGAATTAGAATAAGATTAAAACAGGGCATGGAAGGGATGAAAGAGGAAAGGGTAATGAGGAAATGACAGAAATATAATTTAAAAGAAAGAGAAAAGGCTTCATTTTTAAAAGCAGAATGGATTTTATTTGACGTTTTAAAATGTTAATTATCAATAAAACATTCAGATATTTTATGAGCATCTTAAATGTTTGTACTACTTTATACAATACTATTTTCACTTTCAAAATTGACTTACATAACACTATTAGTTAGACAACCTTCTATTACATATTTTAATCTCCAAAATGTGTGTTGTTTTTTACATGAGAATTTAAATATTCAATGCTGTCTATCAGTAGATTGTTAAGAAAGTTGATTCCTGATTTACTAACATTTGTACAAAATTAAATTATTAATGTAAAATGTTGAATTGGAAAAACAAGAAACAAAATTAAAATGAATGCTAAGCTGCATATAAATTTTTGAAAATACCATTATTAATTTCAAGGTTACTAACTTGGTATATTTCATTGTTTTGAAATTTATTCCAATTGTCTTCAGTTTGTACAAACTAAAATTTTAATATTGAACACTAAATTCAGATAAAAGGTATATTTTATGCTTATATCATTTCTTGCCCCTACAGACTACCCAGTCATGTAACTGTCACACATCCAGAGGGTCTAGTTTGGGCCTATTCTGGTTCCCCTGCTGTCGGTTCGCAGTCAGTAAGCTCTCATTAGCTCAGGTAAGCTGTTTCAGTGGGGGTCCCCATCGTGGTCTTGATCCCTTTGCTCATGTTCTCACTCCTTCCTCTCTTTGATTGGACTTGGAGAGACTAGCTCAGTGCTTCGCTGTGGATCTCTGCATCTGCTTCCATCACTTGCTGGATGAAGGTTCTATGATAACAATTAAGGTAGTCATCAATTTGATTACACAGGAAGGCCAGTTCAGGCACCCTCTCCACTAATGTTTAGGGTCTTAGCTGGGGTCATCTTTGTGGATTACTTGGAATTTCCCTTGTGCCAGGTTTCTTGCTACCCTCATAATCCTATAATGGCTCCCTCAATTAAGATCTCTTTTCTTGTTTTAACTCTCTGTCCTACCCCATCTCAAGCATTCTATTCCCTCATGTTCTCCTTACCTGATGCAGGAGGGTCATCTGTCTATGTGTTACTTTCATTGGTTAATAAAGANNNNAGGCTAGATATAATGGGCCAGGCAGTGCTTAAATGAATACAATTTGTGTGTTGTTATTTCAGGCTATAAGCTAGCTGTGTGGGACCTGGGCGGGACAAAAAGCAGGGCCTTCTCCCCAATCACTACAGTTCCCCTTCCCCTTCTTATCCCTACTGTTTGAATTGGTTTTTTGGAGTCCACTGTCTTTCATCATGGATCCAGTTAAAGCCTCTATACGTTTGCTGTTTAAAGTGTGATTCAGTGATATCTCAGAGAGTTTCTTATTCCCTGTCACTGGGAAAAAAACACCATATGGGTTTCTAGTTCAGCATTCTTTATAAACCAGCATTGTTCATCCAGTTCTGTGTCTAATTTTTCTTCCTTAGACATTATATCACAAATTGTCAAAGCTTACAGGAACATTTTTTTTAACTCAGAGAAACTTAACTCCTTCAAAAGTATAAGGGAGAGGAAATTTGATAAAAGGATAGGGTAGATGTTGAGTTGACTGACGGTTGATTCACAAACAGGAAAATGACTAACTTGACTCTCACATGGTGTGGCATGTGAGAAGAAGCTGCACTCACTCGTTTTCCCTCTCCTTCCAAATACATGTCAATTTAAAGAGCAGCAGAAACAACAGCAGATGCTGTGCATGTCAAATAATTGCATCGCCGTACAAGCAACATCACATACTGCTTTTATCTGACATCATCATGGAATCACTTTTAGAAATGTACATGTGTTATAACTTCAACCAGGTCTTTTATATCACTGGGAAACTGTCAAAAGTGAAAGTAAAATGCACAGCCTGTAAGTCTTTTTAAGTCAAGCATGCTAAAGGTTCTCTCTGAATCCAAAAAACCTCAAATGATATTAACATCTGTTATACCACCAAAAAGTGCTTATACTTTTCAAGGTAAATTATGGTTACCCTTATCATTATTTGATTGATGTTTTGAAACAGAATTGTCTTTTGAAATGAAAGTATGAAAACAATATTTAGCCTTTTCTGGCAGAAATAAAAACAGTTCTGATTTTAGTCACAGATATGTCTAGTATAATAAGATTAATACTCAAAATATAGCCAGAATGGTGGTAAACATCTGAAGTCCAAGCCCTCTATAAGCTGAGAAAGTAGTGCTAGGGGTCAGACCAGGCTTGGTAGCAAAACAGGACCTTGTCAAAAATTAAACAAAACAATAAAACAATCCAAGCACACTGCAAATCATAGTGAAGGCAGATTAAAGAATTATTTTTTATGCATTTGTATCTAGAATCAAAATCAATTTTTCAGGTCTAAGTCTCAAATTTTGGTTGTAATTATTTTCAGCATAGCATGAAATATGGGCTTTCATCTGATTCATTGTGCATCAGATCCAATAGACAATATACTGTCATCACTTGTCTCGTTCTATCAAAATAAACATTGCAAGCACTGAATCCTCACACAAGAATATTTTATTAGCATGACTAACAGACTCTCTGGCTTAATAGAATCAGAAGTAACACCTGGAATTTGTTGGTAGCAATCAATTATAGTGTTTTACAGAAATGTGTCTTAGTATTTAGAAAAGAAAATTTTTAAATGACGTGCAAGAAAAATATTTCAGTTTCCTAATTATTTAAATTGCAATCTTCGAAGCTAGATTTTAAACAGCATAATCATTAGATGTTTTATACATGGCTATTGAACGATACAGAGGAGTAGCTAGCTGATGATAAAAGTTAAAGTTATTTCATAGTAAAATCAGAGCATGCTAAGAATTACAAAATGATTTATGTATGTGTGCTCTGAAAATATTCTCAACAATCTTCCCAAAAATTTATGATAAGCCACATCACCTGAGGAGATTCTTGCTGATAAGCATCTATGCCTGAACTTTACATGAAAAAAAAAATCACAGGGTGGAAAGGAAGTGTAAATGTATAAACTTCCCAATGTTTAAAAGACACAATTACCTGTTTGTTAATATTTCCTTTATTTGTATTTTTCACAAGTCAAAATTTATTGCATAATAACATAATACTGAAAAATAACCCTCTTCAGTTGGGGCTGTGCCTTTACGAGCCCCATCATCTGTCACTATGAACACGGACTTGGTTTATCTTGTGGAGGTCTTATGCAGGACACCCCAGCTGTTGAGAGAGCATGGTTACAAGGGTCCTGTACTATCCAGAGGGCACAGATTCAGAGTAGTCCTCACTGTCCTCTGGCTCTTACGCTTTTCGTACCCCATGATAAGGACAGAGTTGGATTTAATGCTTAACTTTTTTCTCATGCAATGCTTCTTTATTTTATAAAGAATAATAGTGAACAAACTGTTAACTACTAAAAAAACACCAAAAAACAAAAAAAAACCTATTAACAAATTGTTAAATAGAAGAGTATATAATAAAAATATATCACATATGCATATGAAATTATATATGAATTATCAATTAATTGTTTTAAAGCTGAAGCAACTTATATCAATTGCAAGTAAAAACATACTTTTGAATTTTTAAAAAATTAATAGCGTTGAGTCAATAATCATTTTCTAATCCTAACTTTGAGGTAGTTTATATTAATGTGGTTATACATAAAACCTTAATTGGGCTTATGAGATACAAAAATATGCCGTTTTAAAATTTTGTGTTTCAAGTTCAACCTTTCAAAGTAACCAGCATTTTTAATTTGTTACTTAATTTATTCAAAGTAATACTATACCATTAACCTTTCTAAGATCTGCTCTACTTGAGATGCAGCACAGTGAAAACTTATTATTAATACATTTAGCAAGCCAATTCTCTAAGGAAGACAGGGCAAGCAATGTCAGAATTATGATCTCTATACTTTAGCATTAGAGGCCAGGTAGTGAGCACAATAGTCCTAGCTGGAACAAAAATAAATAAATGTATAGCATCCTGGTTTCTGAGTGTGTCTTTGAAATGAAAACTGCCTAGAAATGCAATTCAGCAAAGATCCCTAGTATTTAAACTGACTAAAAATTTTCCATCAGTCAATACTGATGATCCATAAATAATTGAGTCTGAATAAAGATTTAAAGATGCTCATAAAAGAACATAAACTGAATATCAGATCAATAACCTACACTATGTCCTTGAATGTATACTCTTGACTTTCCTCATCTTTGTAAGAGGGAAACTCAACTCACAAAACACTTCTACCCCATCCTGCAACAGAAGAGTAGCCCTTTAACGAGCAAACACTCATGAAATATCAAAAGGTCTAACTAATATCACACAACGATCCTCATGCCTCAGGACCTCTCTAGAGGGTTCTATAACATTTGTTCATATTTTATTGAAGCACTGTAAAACTCAGAAACAAATTCTCATATAATTCTTGTATTAGCTTATATATAAAACCTGACAAATTATAATATATTAATGACTACCTCTAAAAACCAAAGATGATGAAAGAGTCCATTTCCCATGGAAGAAATAGTAACAACAATTACTCTTACTTAACAAATTTGGGGCATTAAAGTCATATTTGATTTCTCTCTGCCCAAAATTATTTTTCCAATAAAGGATAGGACAATAATGAATTACCATTGCACATCAGAGGTAATATTTGATATGAAATAATGTGTTCCCCCATTTCAAAGGGTGAGACTATACCAGTGTCTATCTCCAATTGAAGAACTCATTCAGGGTTGTTTTTTAAGCATTAGAACTAAATTTATTTTTCAGAAAATATCAGCTATATATCACATTGCATGCCATTTTCCACCCTCTTAATTTACCAATTGTTGTCAACAAATCACACTAAATTGAATCCGTCACGGGGGAACTTAAAATAGTTTTATTGAAGACAAAATTACATATGTAATTCTCTGGCAATGCAAGAAATATCCACTGAAGAGCACAAAATTAAGAAGCAATAAAGTTAATACAGCAAAGTTTATTAGTGCAAAAGGAGGATTCTGAATTCAAACCAGCCTAAGCTACAGTGAGTTTAAGGTCAGAGGATAAGTTAATTCTTCTAAGGACATGGATGATGCTCAGTCACAGAACTTACCAAACTTATTTGAAGCTTTAATTTTTATGTCTAACCCCAAGAGAAAGGTCTCTGTATACACATATTCACATAATTTATTTTGCTTAAAATGTAAGCATTTAATAATAATAATGTACATGGAATAAAAACTGAATGCAAAGGGGCAATCCCAGCCACTTTGTTATTATTTGTAAATGTGCTTTTAGTGATGTTTTAAGAACTATGAAGACTTTTGTAGAGAACTAGGTCTTGACTGAGTACAGGAAATTAAAGCAGTCTTTCAAAGCATATCCACCATTGATGAGGAGATACAGCCCTAATCATCAGTTAAATTAAAACTATAGTTACTAATTATATTAATTATTGAGTTAAACTTTGACACAAAAGAACAAATATGGAACATCTATAATTTAGTAGTTGTAAATATAAATTCTTGTATTATGCATACTTAAAAAATCCATTCATTTATGAAGTAAACAAGTATTACTGAGTGACTGCCATCTTCTACTGTGGAGGTGAAAAACCCCACTAGGTAGACACGTCCTCAGAGCCATGGTGAACATATCATCAAGACATATATGGTCCTCATTTTATGAATGAAATGGATTTTGAATCTATAACCATGGTTATCAGAAAACAGCTAAGAACTGGAAGACTTAGCATCAAAATGGATACTAACTTTAGGGCACCACAGTCCCTGCCTGTAACCACTCTGCATGCTGACTCTAAGTGTTGTCTCCTTATCAAAAATTGATAATCTTTCTGTGAGCTTAGATGATGAAATGAATATTTATTCATGTACATTTAAATTTAAATTATCTCTCTCTCTCCTGGGATCTGTTCTCTCATTTATTGAACCCCTGATTTATGCAACATTTGCATTTCTCCCATGGTTGCTGAAGTATTTTCCTGGCAGCATTGGTCATAGGTCTTTTCTCTGCCCTGCTTGGTGTCCATTTTTTTATGACAAAACCATATTGTTCTGACTACATTAAAAAGTAAGAGGTCTTCCTGGTGTTTCTCTCTTGAATCCCATAATACTTTTAAGTGATTGCATTACATGATTGATAGTGCATCTTAAGTAGTTGTCTTGGTTCTGAGAGTAAGTGTTGCTCACCTTCCAGCCTCCCTTCCTCAGTGGTATCTAGGTTTCACACTCCTAGCTGCTCTATGAATTGAGAGAATATGCTAGAATATGCTCTAGCACCATAAAAGATTATTTATGGTGACTTCCTGCAGTTGCCTTCTCTGTTTAAACGTTTCCTGCATAGGTCCATATATGAAAAGAAGAAAGATACTGCATTCAAATCAATTTCTAAATAATGGGTCCACATATTTATTCACAATTTGTAGCAAACCTAATATAAGACATAAACACTGATATTGAGGAATTAATTATCAGTAAGAAATAAAAGCAAACCACTTTATAGGTCTATTTACTTTTAATTAGGTTGATGTGTACATTCTGTGTATGGTATGCACAAGTCAGAGAGGCCACCCAAGGCTACCTGTGAAAGCCAGAAGACCATATTGAAAAGAGTTTAACTTACATGTGGCGAAAGCTACCCTACTTGGGTGTTTGGAGATTAACTCTAGTCAACTTAAAGAGCAGCATGTTTTCCAAACTACCTAACCAACTTCACAGACTTTAGGCAAATTATTACTATGGAGCAATGAAACTGTACATTGTATCTTTAATAGTAGAGTATGTATGGATGGCATTCAAAATTCACAAAAAATATACAAAATATAGAAGCAACCAGAAAGTCACAATTATCTTCACAAGCTTACACTAAGAATAACATTTAAAACAGAAAACATTTTTGTGTGCTTTCTTCCAAGTTATATCTAAACATAGAAGAAAAAAACCTAGATTTCAGAGAGTTAGAAAAATATTTGATTAAAGATGATGCAAATCACTTATCCTGTCAATTAGAAAGCTGACAGAGAAGGATCACAGTGAGTTTAAGGCCAGAGTGTATAACCCAGTAAGTTGTAGGCCAAATGAACTAGTAAGACTTGGGATGAAATAGCATATTGAGAAAGAATTTAAGAGGTGTACCGATTAATTTGTCCATTTTAATCAATAATTTATTTTATATAAGAATATATATATATTTTAATTCACTTATGATTTAAAATTTCATATAATGAAAATATTGAAACAGAGTAATGAGTAATGGGAAGGAAAAAAGTACAAGAATTCATTTGTCTTTATCAAAATGACCTATCTCAGAATGAAAGAAAAGATTAGAACATAAGAACTCTTAAAATTTCAACTCAATAGCAAGTGATCTGTGATTTCCAGTCTCAACATCTACTGATTTTAAGTATCAAGACTAATAAAAAAATCAGAGAATACTTTTGCTAGGGCATTCTTGTGTGAAAACTAGGGGATTGTGCATTCCTTAGTTGTATAATCAGACCCTAATGTGTTACATATGTATATACATGCAAAATGTCTTCAGGGATTGACAGTATTCAAATAATCATTCCTGGATACAAAAATTCCATGTACAAAACTACAGAAAAAAAACCCTTAGCCTAAGGCTCAGGCATCACTGGAAAGGAGAGAGAAGAAAGACTAATAACAGAGGCTGAGGAAGGTTGTTGTGAGATCATTACTCCTAATAGTGTCAGACGCTACGCCCATAAAATCTGGACAGTGTAACTTTCCAAACATGAGGTGAACAATGATAACTACAAGAGACAGCCATAATGGACAGGGTAAGGGATGGGAAATCCCAAGAGACCGCGACCATGTTTTAAACAAACAAACACACACACACACACACAAATTACAGTCTACCTAGGGATGATAAGGGCAAAATAGTCTTATTCAGGGAAGATCAAATTGGTTAGTTATAGGCAGAATCTCTTTTCTTTCACCAGCTCTAAATAACAGCATAGAGACTTATTATTAGTTATGAAAGCTTAGCCTATATATTATGCTTGTTTCCAACAAACTCTTATAACTTAAATTAACCCATATTTCTATTAATTTATGTTCTACCATGTGACATTTACCTCTATTTCATTCTGTGTGTTCTACTCATTATATGTCCACCTCTTCTTCACAGAGTCTTCTCTGTGCTTGGAAGTACTGCCTATAGCTACTACCTAGCTATTTGTCATTAAGCTCTTTATTAAATGAATCAGAAGACACATTGTCAAGGAAAGATCTTCACAGTGGAGAAAATGATTATTACACAAGTTATCCAATACCTAATGGTCAGCTCTGAAAACATACTTGAAAGTAACAATATTCAGACTGATGAGGGTTTATTTCTATATAATATGAATATGTAAATATGTGTGTTACAAAAATAGAGGCCAAAAATTATAAGGAAGCAAGGAGGGAGAATGAGGAGGTTAGGGGTAGGAAAGTGAAGGTGGAAATGTATTATAATCTCAAAAACAAATGAAAAATGTCACAGTGGAATATTTTATAATGACTTATGATCACATGTGGTACTCTTTTCTGTTATGTTAAGTCTACCTTAACATAGGCCATCAATTTTCTGGGTCAAGGGGTCAATATTATTTGATAGTAAGTATAAATGTAATATAAAGGTACGAGTAAACATAAATACAATGTGGTTTCTGAAATATCAAGGGAATGAATCATCAAAGAAAAGAAATTGAAATTGAATTTCAACATTTAGAAAATGCATTTACAATATATAAAATGTTTTTAAGCCATTTCAGTATAACTGTCTTCAATAAGATGTTTAAATAAACTGGGACAAGTTTCACTGTTATGTACCTTCTTGAAAATCATTTTATCATACAATATTATAAATGTCTGTTTACATATTCATTTTCCACATGATTAGATTTCAATAAAATCACATACTGTACTAAAAATTAAGTTTCTTTCCTTTTCTAAATGTTTTTAGAAAAGAACTTTTCATTAAAATAATTTTCAAATATCCATCAAGATTCTGAGATGGCACTCAAAAGGAAAGAAAAGCATTAAAGTACATAATAATACCACAGATTGATAAAATGAATTAGCAACATTAAAATGCCAATCAATATATAAATGTGTAGAAGCTAAAATAGAATATTTTCATTAACTTTAGTCCATGTGTATGCATAACAAGTATACATACTTTTTTACATAACATGTCCCTGTGTATAGAACATATATGAATGAGTGGTTAGCTTCAGTTGTTTTTCCTCAGACTCAGTACTCCTTTTTTTTATATTCTGAGAAAGGTACTCATTGGTCTGTAGCTTACAATGTAGGCTAAAATGGCTTATCAAAAACCTAAACTCCCTCTAGATCTGGGAAGACAAACAGGCACCCCATATATGACTTTGGTTCATGAATTTTGAGAACTGAACTATAGTCCTCATGCATACATAGTCGAGTCCTTCACTAACTGAACCAAGGCCTCTACAAATTCATCTCATAAAGAGTGTAACATTGCATAATTTTAGACACTTATCTAGAAGTTTCTTATTAAGCGCATGATTGATATGATCATCCATAATTCTCCCTTCTAAAATACCTTCAGGATAAATGAATGTATGACTTGGACCAACAGGCCATCCCTTAGGGGACAGGGTCCAGAGAAGGAAGGACTAGGGGATCAGGGATAAACAGACAGAACATAAGGGCTCAGAATGTCTTGCATAAGCTATGCCTTATGATAAACAAGCTTATTAAGAAGCACAGCATTTTGTAGACTATTTCCAGGTTGAAAATTGGACTGAGTCAACAGAAGCTATAATAAAATGGGATGAAACCAGAGGGAGGCTAATCAGACAATGTTGCATAATGAGATCATAGGATATTTTAAGAGTGTTGTAGACCAAGCTCAGAGCCATGGAACTGCTAACCATAGCCCCTCATAAGGGGAAGAATTAAATTACCAGGATACAATGGTGAAGCTACCCCAAGGTTATGGGCCCTAAGCCATTACTGTCTCTATCAAGCTGACTTAGAGAAGGAGTTATATCCTTTCTCCAGCCATCAACAAGTGTAAAAGTCAATATAAGGCAAAGGAAAATCTATCAGTATGTTAATGGTTACATTATGTAAGGCAACAGAAAATTGAAAACAAACAATAATACTAGTTAATAGGTAAAATAATAAGATACATATAGCACAGCTACAGAAGACTCTCAGGGTCTCAAAATATAACCCTGACTGGTCTGAGATTCAGTATGTAGAACAGGATAGTCCAAACTTATACAGATTCACCTGCCTCTTGTGTGGTGGGAAAAAATACATGTGACACTATCCCCAGATAATGAAAACTTCTTTCAAAAATTTCCTAAACACGCTACATGCATATCTTAGTTAGGGTTTCTATTGCTGTAATGAGACATCATGATCATGACAACACTTATAAAGCAAAACATTTAATTGAGGCTGTATAACAGTTCTAAGATTTAGTCTATTATCATTATTTTGGGAAACATGGCAGTGTGTAGGCAGACATGGTACTGGAGAAAGAGCTGAGAGTTCTAAATCTTGACCCACAGATACATGAAGAGACAGTCACACAAGGTCTAGTTTGAGCATATAAGACCTCAAAGCCCACCTCCACAGTGACACACTTTGTCCAACAGGGAGACACCTTCTAATAGTGCCACTAACTATGGGCCAAGAATTCAAGAACATGAGTCTATGGGGGTTATTCCCATTCAAACCACCATAACACAGGTACGGATTAATCTAAAAATATTCATAGTAAAAGTAATTATGTATAATTCTTACTTGCAAAAGTATTCAAAATTTGGCAAAGCAAATCTATAAGTGGAAGTTTCTGTCCCACCAGCAGCTCCCAATAAACACACTGAGGCTTATATTACTTATAAATGTTCAGTCAGTAGCTCAAGCTTGTTACTAGCTAACTCTTTAATTTAAATTAAAGCATATTTGTTATCTATGCTTTCACATATTTGGTAACTTTCATAAGTACTGCAAGCCCATCCTTTTTCTCTCTGCATCTGCTTGCTAGTGTAGTCTACACCCTCCTTATTCCGAGTATCCTCCTAATCTGGTCATCCCACCCAATCTCTTCCTGCCCAGCTGTAGACCAATCAGTTCATTATTAAACAGTGAGAGTAATACATATTCACAGCATACAGAAGGAACATTCCACAGAATTTCCCCCTTTTTGTTAAAGGGGATGGTTTTAAACTTATAGCAAAATTACATATAATAAAATAGTTGAGAAGAAATACAGTTATAATATCCAGTCTATTATAATATCCAGTTTGGCAAAATCAGAGAAAATATTCCATTATCTAGCCCATCTTTGTGAGTCAAATGTTTTATATCCATTTTAGCTTTTTATCATAAGTAAGAAAACTTCAAGTCTCATATTTAGTCTTTAACTCTATTAAAGAACCCAGAAGAGTGAAATGTTACCTAATGAAATGGACATCTGAATGCCTGGACAATTACCCCAGGTTTTTCTGTAACATTGGGAAATCTAATTTTGGCCTATGGGCCTGGTATATCTAACAGACATTTCTGAGAAGCAGAGAATTTTGAAGAACTGTCCTACCTTATTTTGGCAAAGGTTGCCAGTTACTTTTATTTTGTCCTGCCGGTCAAGCTTTAACAACATACCACCAGCAATTGAGGCAAGAGCTGTTTCTTGCTCATGGGTTAACAGTTGCCACATAGACAGCAAATTCCATATAGAGTTTCTTCTATGTCATCATCTTCTCTGAAATGAATTTGTAATGTCTAATAAAATGTGACAGTTTTTGCATATTACAATATAAAACGTATGACAGATATACTACACAATCCAACACAGAAAGCAATTATAGAAAGATCTAATGAACTCTAAAATATATGCTTAATAAACAAAAATGGATAATAAAGAACCCCCAAAGCTAGATTGCACAATGCTTTATTAACTTTAAGTTTTCTAAATGCTAGCAAGAAAGGAAGGACAGCTGCAAAGACACATTGGACAATAGAAAAAAAACCTGGTGAATTAAAACAACCCATATACTTTAAAGATGTGCTGACCTCAGAATATAAACCAGGATATGTCTTATGTTGGGGAAGAGGCTCTACTTTTGTTTCCACAGGAGAAGCTATGAATTCCACCAAAATAATAAATATTAGATTCAAAAAGAGAGACCTTTTGATTAGAAGAGGCAATAGGTCATCAAACAGCATAAACATTCAATCTAAACTAACTTATAAGACTAACAATTTTTTTCATTTGATCACATATAACTGGATTCTCATTAGTATTATCATGGGAACATTTTAAAAGTACAAATTGGCAGAGCCCAGACTTAATGGGTTTTCGGTACAGCCAGAACTCACATATGTTTTAACACTTCCCTGAATGATTGTCTTGTGCATCCATGTGCAAATGAAAATGGTTCTTGCTTTCATTCCTTAGTTTTATCTAGTAATTTCCCCAAATCTTTGCCCTTATGCCTTTTATTCCATACCTCATTATCTAATACCCTCCTACCTAAGGATAAATCTCAATTTTTAAATCACTTAATTCTTTGCTAAATGCTTCCTGATTAATTATGCTTGATACGTAAATAAGAAATCTAGATTCTTAGGGAGACCTTTATTTAATTTGATAATGATACTGAATGTATGCCCTAAAAGTTACTGAAATCATTAGGAATATAGAATATGAAGCTTGGGAATTCTGGAAACACATTTATGAATTACAGGTCTAATAAATAAAAACAGTACCCCTACTTTTGAGATTATATTTGTCAAAACATTTACCAAAATAATTGGCACAAAAAATTAAATGACTCTTACCTGCAACATTGTTATCATCTAATTCTCTACTGAATGTATCCAGATACCTCAACAGAACATCAGAAAAGAAGTTTCCTATGCATCCTCTTATTCATTTATGTTTTTAATAATTTCCAGAACCTGTGATCTCAGCTTCAGTTACAATAATAACCACAGATATATTTCAATACAAACATAATGCACGATTTGGTCAATAAAACCTTAACTCTACTAAAAACATTTTTGTGTATGTAAGAAACATTTTTATACTAATGAGAAAGCTACTTCTAATAAACATCACAAGAAAATTATACTACTTCCAACAATTCTGGTTTAAATGCAAATGAAAATAGCACAGTGTGGGTAAAGGAAGAGACTTCTCACTCACAATTCCTTGTAGGCTGGATTTGAAAAGTTATTGTCTTCATCATTTTCATACTGAAGTATTTAAATCAAACTTACCCATTTAAGCAAGTTTAAGTGACACAGTCTTTTTTCAGATATAATCAGAGTTGTATAGCTCAGCATGTATGAATACATTTGGGATAGTTTCATAAAGTGTGACATTCTCTTTCTTAATGGGAAGGCAATCATAATTATAGACAGTTACATGAATCATTGATGTACTCAGTTGTGACACAGGTAACAAAATTTTATCTAAAAAGAAAGATAGTCTTAGAGCAGACTTCCTGATATTTTGGCTCTTTCAATATTTCAGACTTCTGCTATGTTCCCTGACCAAAGGTGCATGGCCTATGCTACAGATCTATCCATCTGCCCCCTCCCCAGTCTCTCTCTCTCTCTCTCTCTCTCTC
>LOEQ01005992.1:21245-39115 GCA_001685075.1 Bramus lutescens | reverse complement strand
TTTTGTTTTTCCATATAAAGTTGATTATTGTTCTCTCAAGTTCTGTGAAGAATTTTGTTGGGATTTTAATGGGAGTAAGGAATACTTGGAGGAAGTCAGTGAGATACGTGGCTTCTCTCATGACATTGTTACCTAAGTTAATCACACAAACTAACAAAAAAAGGCTACAAAAAGACACATTCTATCAAATTTGTACTTTCTAGAAATACTCATTTCCCTAAAATTTGTGTACAAATACACAAACTTACATTTTTTTAGATTTTACAATTAATTATTTAATCAATTATTTTGTGTGCGTGTGTATGTGCATGTATGTGTTAATGCCTCTCATGTGGTGAACATGTGGAGGTCAGAGGACTACATCATAACATGTGGGCACTGGAAATTGCGCTTTGGTCTTCAGATTTAATGCTGAGTACATTTACAGGTGAGCAATCTTGATGCCCTAAGATTTTCAAGTTTTGTTGAATATTAGTTTGAAAATAAAAACAGTATTTACATTGCTGCTATTTTAATGTAAGATATATATATATATATATATACTACATTCATATCAATGCTTTTAAACTTGATATACTATTTTATTAATAGTGATCTACAAAGGAAATTTACAGAATTTGTTTAACATTTTCTATGACAATGAGGATTTAAGCTAATATAAAGAATCACAGACTATAAAATAAGATAGAGATTTGATTTGTGAACTGATATCCTTACAATTTCTTTGAATATATACCAGAGTTAAACATTTTATACTTACCACTTTGAATGATGCTGTGACTACCAACACAGGCTGAAATATCGAAAAAAAATAAGTCATCAACACCAAATGATGCAACAGAGCCTTTAACCATGAAGTCAGCCATTAAACTCTAAACGCTGGAACACTGTTTCTATAGCCAATGAGAAACCTTGTATTTATAATTACAGCATGATTCTAATTGTGAACATTATTTCTCTTTCTCTTGGCTTCTCTAACTCTTACACATTCATGTCTTTAACATGGTACCTACATAAAAGGGATAAAATAAACAGTATTTTACATAAGAATATACAAATGTAGGCTTCATCTAGATAACCTCTAACATAGAGTATAAGGTACCTCAAGGAGACAGAATTGAATTAAATAAACCTACACATATCTACCACAAAGTGATTGCTACACATTGAATAGAATTTGGATTGCATGTGTAATATTTAAGTGGATACTTGTAAACTCAACCAATTATTTGCCCTTTTCTTTTCCTCAGAAACTATTACTATAAGTATTCTAGGACATTGCTGCTTAATTAGACTTGAATAGAAAATGAGGGTGATGTAACTCCAAATCTTAGGTGACTTTTTCATATAAATAGTTGTAAACCAATGAAAATTTAAGATTTCCAATAAGGATAATATATTTGCTTTTTTCTAATTCTCATTTACTGAGTGTGATGTCTTTGTTTTTTAAACTAAATTAATTTTAAAATTGACATGATGTCTGAATATCTATGTATACTGTTATATTTAGGCATTTTTTACATAACTGCTTTTTCAAATATATATATAATTTCTCTATAGAATTATATATATATGTATATATACTTTGTTTTTAATTTTATCTGAATCTAGTATATTGTCATTATCCATAATTATCTGAATGGACATTGGCAGCTCTTGAAATCAACAGACTGATGGGACATCCTATACAACAATAGTTAATACTTAAAGTTTATACAGAATTGGAATGATGTTAACTAGCTTCAGGTTGATAGGATTAAATATACCCACTGGTTAACAAAAGAATACTTAAATTTACGAGGCCAAGGTGATTCTGAGGATATGAGAGGACTTAGAAGGAAGTGAGGAATGTGTTTGCTAAGTAATACATGGAAATGTCAAACCAAAACATTAATTTTAAAAACATGTTAAAATAAACAATGGATATAAATTAATGTTTCAAAAATGAAAACATAAATTACTGAGAGACACACAAAAATGTTCAAAATCATAATAATTTGGCCTCCTAAATCAAAACCCCATTGAATATTACTTCAGAGAATGATGGATTAACAAGAAACAGATGTGTACTAAGGAGAGGGTAAAACAAGAAAGCATGGTAGAAGATGGGTGGGGATGCTTGTATTTAAAGCTATTGTATAAGTAAGTATATAAGTTTCTCAAAAACTACAAAGAGAGTAACAGTATGATCCATCAATCACACCATTGCTTATACATTCAAAGGAAATGAGTTAGTAGGGAAAAGTATCTGCAAAACCATGATAATTGTGTCAACATCCATGATAACCAAGAATTGAAAACAGCCACAATGGTGAATAATTGAATTGGGTTTTATAAACATAGCACATATACACAACTGGATGATATTAAACCACAAAAAGAGGGAAATAATGGCATACATGACAACAGAATGGAACTGCAATTCATCTGAAATGAAAGCAGGCACAGAAAGACAAGTCCTGTATTGTACTGCTCAATGTAGAATATGAAAATGGTAGCCTCTACTAACATTTTCATATTC
This sequence comes from Bramus lutescens, assembly GCA_001685075.1. Classification (NCBI taxonomy): domain Eukaryota; kingdom Metazoa; phylum Chordata; class Mammalia; order Rodentia; family Cricetidae; genus Bramus; species Bramus lutescens. Next base: position 36,594 of record LOEQ01005992.1, on the reverse strand, counting down.
TACATTGGGTCCCCTCTACTGTAAAATGTTATCTCTAAAAATTTGCATCCACAGTGTGAACAGGATGCCAAAGGTAAAGAAAAAACTCTATTTTCCTATTTCATACCTCTGCCATTATTGAAATCTGAATTCACTTTAGTCAGTTCTTGTCTTCCTAAACTCTCCTACTGATGTGGGTTAATAATTCACATTTCACAGGATACATCCTCAGAAGAAAGTCAAAACCTGCCTTCTTCCTTTAAAAAAGTAAATGCAGATCCAACTTGCTCTGAGGGACAGACAAATAGATAGCCTTGAGTTTCCAATTTCTTTTTGTATGTTTTGTATGATCTTGAGAATTTTCAAAGCTGCTTTTACATCTACAGTACCAATGCACTAACATGGCATGGTCCATATAATAATTTTCTTTTTTCTTTCTTTTTTTTTTTCTGGTGCTGGGCATCAGCTCTACCACTGAGTTAAATCCCTGAATACTCCTTTTTGTTCTTAGTATGATTCTGCTTGACTTCTGCTTTCTAGGTGTTCAACCACAATTTTATTTTTACTGATGATTTTTTGTCAAGAGGAATATTTTTACCCAATATTTTATTATTATGTACGCTTTTGTTTAATGCCCCTTTTATATTTTATTTTAAGATTAAATGAATTTTATTTGTTTTTATACGTTTATGTACATGCTAGTGTGTAGGTATGTGCATGTGTGAACAAGTCCTTATGGAGTCTAGAAAAAGTGCTGTAGCCCTAGGAGTTGGGATTAGAGGTAGTTGTGAATTATGAGATGCAGGCTCTGGGAACTGAACTCTCTGCAAGAGCAACAAGTACTCTTGTCAGCTGAGCCATCTTTTCAGGCTCAATAGTTTTACTGTTATATTAGAAAATACTAAAAGTATCATAAAGTGAAAAAGATCAAACAGAGAGCAATATCACTAAAATTTCAAGCTTTTATTCCTGCTTTTTAACTAACCCACATCTTAATTCAAGCTTTATATATTTTCTATGATACAGTAAAATATGACAAGGAATCACGAAGGAAATAAGGTATTTCTACATTGAGATGGTCATATACCAAGGAGACTGTGACTACTAGGAATAACAAGCAATTGTAGAATGTCAATAAAACATTTGATTAATTTTAGTTATCATTTCTAGACATGGAAATGCTGAAATTATCTCATTCAACCTTTCTTTACACAAGTAAATAGGGCAAAAATTTGGCTGTGAAAGGCATGACAATGACTGAAAATCCTTGGGTTTTGAACTGAAGGTGTGAAGGTGGGTCTTCAAAAAATATATTCACCTTGATTCATGATTTTTTTTTGTTATTTCAGACAGGGTTTCTTTGTGTAACTGCCCTGGCTGTCCTGGAATTTGTTCTTAGACCAGGCTGGCCTCAAACTCAGAGCTCCATCTGTCTCTGCCTCGGGAGTGCTGGGATAAAAGGTATGCACTACCATTGCTCAGTGTGGTTCATCAATATTTTTAACCACCATTGTGACACTTAAATATACTAGTAGCTGTTTTAATGCATTAAGTAGTAAATTTAAATCTAATGCTATTTAAAAATAAGTAAATCCATTTGTTTTGAGATTAAACACAAACAAATGAGGGAAGAGGAACAGAAGACTCAATTTAATGTTTCTTTGAGTCAATAATCAAAAAAATCTAAGGACAGAAACTTCCATTTCTTCTGACTTGTAACCTGAAATTTAATTATTGTTTGGTATTTAACTATGGTCATTATTTAATTATAATAAATTGACATGAGAATACATAAACCTTATTGAATGGAGGCATCATCAAAGAATAAAGGAAAACTTGTCATTTTCCAACGTTTTATTTATGTGAATATCTGTTGTAAATCAACACTGCTTTGTATAAAAAAGTAATACAACTTAAACAGTACGTGAGTCCAGTGTGTACTGATTAGCTGAATCTGTCCTATTTTTATTCTGCTGGTGTAGAAACTGCAGAAAAATTTGAGCTCTTTATGAATTTTTCATCCTTCAACATTCATATGAGTCATTTTAATGTATGTAATTTAAAATATTTCCTGAGCTGTTACCGTTAAACAAAAATAAATTCAACATGAGTAACAATGTAAAATGTAGACAACTCACTTAGTATATGCCATTTTGGGGGGAATATTTAAGCTTGTGTACTAAAAAAAAGATCCATTTTTTACGTAAAAAGGTTTGTTAAAATATTAACATGATAAGCTTCTTCTTGTTTGCAGAATCAGAATTTTTGTTTTCTTGTTATATGTGTTTTAAAGTGCACCCTTAACCACAAGACCAGGTATAGTTTTCTGCTCACTTTTAGTATTGATTCTGTTTGGGTTCCTCACATGTTTTAACATGTAGTCTTTTTTTTTCTGTGTATCTTTTCATCATTTATTTTTCACTAATTTTACTGGAATGCGGGTAAATACACTGGAACTTTAAGCCTCCCAAGGCTCCTTCTTATAAACGGAGTTTCTGTCCCTCACAGTATTGCAGCAGTCATTCAGTCCCAAAATTTATTACTTATAAACTGTTTGGCCCATTAACTAAGGCTTCTTATTAACTAGTTCTTACAACTTAAATTCACCCACAATTCTCATCTGTGTTTATCCATGTGACTTCGTACCTTACTCAGCATCGCATTCTCGTCTTGCTTCTTCTTCATCTGGGTGGTGACTACAGACAAAGCCATTCCCTTTCCCAGAATTCTCCTACTCAGGTGGCTCCACCTATACTTCCTGTCTGGCTACCAACCAATCAACATTTTATTAAACCAAGAGAAGGGACAAATATTTATGGGGTACAAGAACATTATCCCATAGCACCTTCTAGTTTAGAATATTTCTTGGAGGAAAAGAGCACTGAATATAAGGCAACAAGAGATTTCAAGAAAGATGACAACAAAAAACTCTATTAGAAAAATAAGTTAATGAGTCTAGAGAAGGAAAGAGGTATTATAGAGAGTAAGTTACCTCACAGGTGTTCTACCAAATTAGAAGAATAAAGGATGTATAAATTATGAAAATAAAAATCAAATGCTGTGTATTCCAGTGGCAGTTAAGTATTTAAAAGTCTGAATGATGATGCTAAACTTTATGTTATTTTCTCAAATATAATCCTCATGTAAGTCACAATACAAGTTCAGATAAAAAATTAGTATATTAATATACTTGATTTGTGTATAAAGATCCCTTTAACTGGTCACCTTGAGACAAAATAATTGAAAATTATTTTCTAATACATTTCTTTTGTGTTAAATTTTTCTGGTATTATAAGTGTATTTTAATTACTCAGAAACATTTTCAAATACATGAGACTTTGTAAAAGGTTGCTATTTTTGTATGCTTCAATTAGAAACGAGGCTTAAAAATGTATCTAAATGCAAGTTAAGCTACCACTTGAGCAATCTTAAATTCTCAGTAATAATACAAAACTGTTCTTAATACACAATCGGGAGGACACAAAGTAAGATCCGCACCTCTGTTCTTTCAGAGAAATTTAATTAAATTGGATATCAAGTCTTCTTGCTACCATTGACTCATTTCTAATTAACACTCTTGTACCCGAAGGAAAAAAAATCAAAGAAACATTGTGGTTGACTTCAACTTCTCATTAAAAGGATTATTTGCTTTGAACTAAGTCAAGGGTTATATTCTTTAATATCCAAAGGGAAAAATACTATCAAAATGATTTAGGATGAGAGATCTAAATTGCAATTTAGAAATTAATGCATGGGATGACTCATGAAACAAATGGAAAAGTATTACAATAAACTACTGGGCAGGAAGACTGATGATCATAGGGCTATTCTTTTTTGTTTGAAATTTGGCAGCAGATAGTGGTAGGAGATACTGTCTTCCAATGTGGTTTAAAGGCAAAGATCTTGAGATTATATAAAGTACATAGTGAAGAAAAACACCATTTGCATTTTGCATCTTGTAAATATCATTTGTGAAGTATCAATCAAAACAAAAGTATAAAGAAATGAAAACGTTCTAAGATAATCAGTCCACTGTATTAGTAACAAGATATAAAACAGGCATAATCAAAATGGAAAAGTATTTATAAATGTATAATGAAAAAATATAAATAGTTAATCCCATATGATATGTCAAGATTAAAACCATATGAACATCCATGTAGTTTATAGAACACTATTAGGATAACATTTGTTGAGAGTTTTATAAGTACGGTAGCATTAAACGATGTTTAAATTTGTTGATCACTAAGAACTTACTAAACTGAATAAACTACTTGTGCCTAAGTTATTTTTTCCCATACAAATACTTCCACTTTTTCAAATTAGGCAACAAAACTGACTTCGTGATCGTGATCATAATTGCAGATTGCACAGTACAATATTTAGAATGAAATTTCCATTTACCATTTGGAAATGTTTATATAACCCTTTTTTGGCTAAACATACTATGCATTATGAGAACAGATAATAACCTACTTCCAATGATTGCAATTATACAATGTTTAAAATATTGGATAACAGCTAGGTGTATATCTTGTGCCTTTCCAACATTCTGTAAGATAGCATTAAAATGTACATTATTCTAAACTTTTCTGGACACTACTGCAGGTTGTGAGAAAATAAATCCAAGAATATATAAAATGGCCGTATTAGACAGATATACTAGAGGCAGCATGTTAATTTCCACAAGAGATAAAGAATTATAAAAAATAAACTCTGAAAGTCTGTCAATCAATACAAGGAATAGTGAATTGAAAGGATATTTCTCAAAAGAAGAAACATAGTTAACCAGTAAATACTTTTCAAAAAGAATTTGGCATGTGTAATCTCCAATGAAATACAAGTTAAAACATATTTTTTGGAAAATTGAATTTCATCCCAATCATAATGGTTATTATCAAAATGAAATGACAATAAAGATTGGAAAGGATTTAGGAAATAAGGAACATCCTGTTGTAGGCAGGAGTATAAACTGGTGAAGCCACTATGAAAATTATTCTGGAAGTTTTATAAAATGCCAGAAATTAGAATTACCCTAAGTTTATACTATGCACTTCCTGGGCATACAAATGAAAAACTCTGTATTCTACCAAAGGCACAATAACAAGAAAATGAAATCAATACAGATGCTCATAAAGAAGATTAGAAAATGAAAATATGGCACATATACTCTTTGGAATTTTATTCATCTGTTAAAAAAAGGAAAACTGAAATTATGCAAAAAATAGATATATTTGGAAAGTATAATAAGGGTTCTCAGCCTTAGAAAGTCAAATATTGCATCTTCTTTCTCAAAGTAATACTCTATCATTTACTTTTCATGTATATATCTATGTTAGTGTGTGTATGGTTAATGAAACTAGGAATGGGACCATGAGAGAGGTAAAAAAGATTTTGAGGAAGAATGGAAGAATACATGTGGTGGGCAAGAAATCTACCTCTGAACCACCCATGTTTTATTTTCCCTGTATGATTGGTTTAAATTTTTCAGCAGTAGAAAAAAAGAATAAAGGTACAATATTCTTTTGATAGTTTCACAATGTTAAACTAAAATTGAGCTACAGGCTATGCGTGTTAGTCAATTTAGGACACACAGGTTAAATAAGAATTTCTTTTTAAAGGTGTAAGAATTTTTGCTTCCCTTACATTTAATAAACTTCACACAGCAGAGGACCTTTAGCAGTGGGATCAGAACCTGTTCCTAGTGCATGAGCTGACATTTTGAAATCTATTCCCCATGTAAGGATGCCTCTCCCAGGCTTGATGCAGGGGGAGGAGCTTGGTCCTGCCTCAATGTGATATTACATGCTTTGCTGACTGCCATGGGAGGCTTGCCCCTTCTGAAAAGAGCAGGAGTTGATTGGGGGATAGACAGGAAATGGGGGTAGGCAAATGAAGGAGAGAAGGAAAGAGAAACTGTGGTTAGAATGTAAAATAAATGAAAATTAAAAAAAAATATTTAATCATCATAAAAAAGATGGAATACATGTGACTTGAAAGCAGAAAGGAAGGTATTAAGAATGGAAGAATAAAGAGTGAGATAGAAGGATGAAGAATAGAGTGAGAAAGAAGAATAAATAAAAATAAATTACAAATGAAAATATAATGAAAGGGACTCTTTTGTATATTAATTAAAAAACAAAAAGATACAAAAATATAAGCTTTCTTAACACAAGATAGTGTATTAAATTAGTTTTACCAAGTTTTTTAGTCCCAGATTTCCTTATATTAGAAATTAAATATGTTTGCTTGTCAGTTAAGGGTCTTTCTAATCACTCTGCTATTTATCACTATCAAATATATGTGAACTATCGCAAAATATGTGAGATGAGCAGTTTCATCTAAACTAATACAGAAAAATTAGTTAGGAGAGTATATCAAGATATACATACCTTTGGGGAAGTAGAATGACAGGAGGGAGAGGGATCTAGGATTGGTATGTAAAATATGATTGTTTTAAAAACAAAAAAGTCATTGCTTATATACTAAGTATGTTAAATATTATAAAATATTATATTATGTTTCAAGTAACAGCCTATAGAGAACATCAAAGATAAAATTCAATTCAAAATGTTGAGATATTCTATGATAAATATACTCATGTTTATCCTTGAAGCATTATTTGTCATCATGACACAAATGTTGCACATTTATCATGTAGAAATTATTGAATAATTTAGTTTATTCAAAAATACATATTTTGAAACTACTACTGGATATATTACAGAGAGGAATAAAACAAAAGATGTTTAATAAATATTATTAAAGAGAAAGTATTCTTGAATATGTGAATAAAATGTATTCATCAGAGAAATCAGAGACTCAGTAGCAGCAAAGTTGATTTCCCTGTAATTTTTCAACCCCTTGTGAATTCTAGAATCTGTAATTTCATATTCTCAGGGACAAAAAAATCAGAAAATAAAACAAAAAACTAAGATGAAATTCAATAATGAAGGTATAGGCTAAGATACCACTGTGAGAGAAAAAAATTCTCACACCTTAAAATCTACAGTTACCTCTGTACAAAGGCTTTGAAATACGCACTGGCTTAACCATGCTGAATAATAAAAAGCTGAAATTCCAAGATCAAGAAATAAAGCCCAGTTTTTATTTTACGGGAGCATAAACTTGGACTCGGATAGAATGTGGAATCTGTGGAGCATCAATGTAATATAGATATATAAGGGATGTTTGTGATAATGTATCAGCTTAAGATGGTGCTGTATAATATTTGTATACACTGTAAAGATGTGTCTCTAAGGTACCTTCTGAGTAGTTTAATAAAGAGCTGAATGGCCAATAGCTAGGCAGTACAGAATAGGCAGTACTTCTGGGGAGAGAGAACTCTGGGAAAAAGAGATGGGGAATATGGCACTGAGACATGAAGAAGTTGGACATAAAGTACAGAGGAGAGATAACTGAGCCATGTGGAAGAATGTACATTAATATGAATGTGTTAGTTTATGCTATAGGAGCTAGTTGGGAAAAGCTTAAGCTAAGGTCAAGCTTTCATAGTTACTAAGTCTCCATGTCATTATTTGTGACATGGCAGTTTGATGAGAAAGTACTACTACAGATGGGAGATAAGAGAGTGATAATTGTACTTGATAAACACATATGCACTGAAGTTTCCCATGCCTTGGAAGAAAATAAAGGGAGTATGCCAATTATGGAAGCATGAGGAACAGAAGTACACATAAAAATATAGTTCATTTATTAACTACAGTAACAAAATTAAGAGATGTTGCCGATATTCAGTGAAAACTAAAATGATTAAAATAAGTTGTAATGGAATCAAATTACTGATTGAACAATATAAAATTTTTTTTCTAAATCTTTTGAAATTTTTCTGAAGCATTTATACTGAAATGTAACACAACATTACAGATTAGCAAATTTTCTTTTTTTCTATTTTTTTGTTTTTTGACACAGAGTTTCTCTGTTAGGAGTTTGCCCTGTAGCTAGTTCTTATAGACCAGGCTGCCCTTGAACTCACAGATATATGCCTGCTTCTGCCTCCCAAGTGCTGGAATTAAAGTTGTGCACCACCACCACCTGGGTTAGTAATTCACTTTTGTACTTATTTTAAATGGGAAATATACATACAAAAGGACTTATATGAAAAGGTTTATGATAGTTTCAATCAACATAATGCAAAGCTCATAAGACCTGTTATCTACCAATACAATGAGCAAAGAAATTTGAGAGATACAGAAATTATGTCTGTTACTAAAACTGAAAGAAAAAAATAACTGAAGCAGAATATGCTGTATTGTAGTTCAATAAACATTCATCTGATAAAAATACTCCAAATTTCAGGTAAGATATTCTCAAGCTAATATTCTTATAAGTTATAGTGTTGTTTTTTTGTTTTGTTTTGTTTTGTTTTGTTTTGTTTTGCAGGCTGCTTGTTTCCGGCTGCCCAGACCTGGAATACTCACACAGAAACTGTATTATTTCAATCACTGCTTGGCCAATAGCTGAAGTGTATTGCAAGCTAGCTCTCACATTTAGAATCATTTCATTTTCAGTATTTTATATTCTACCTCAGGGCTCATGGTCTTCTGGTGAGTTTCTGGTTGTCAGATTGTGTCGTTCTTCTCTGTTGGATCCATGTCATCTCTAAAGTCTGCCTTCCTTCTCCCCGCATTCAGTTTAGTTTTTGTTTTCCCTGCACACCTCTGTTCTGCCCTGCTATAGATCCAAAGCAATTTCTTTATTAATCAGTAGTAATCACAGCATACAGAGGGGAATCCCACATTAAGTGGTAATTGTGTCTGGCATGTGTGACTGGACAAAAGACTGAGAGAACTGCAAAAGTAGTGGAGTATGTAAATCTCTGCAATTATGAATGTGGTTAAGTGGTTACAATGCTATAGAGATAATCAAAAGTATTTTTATGTAAATTGTAATTCACAATGAATAATGCAAAGATTAAGTAGTGAAAAATAAAGATATCAACATTTCAAAATAAATCTCAAGTGTAATTTTATCAGGGCGCTACATCTAGAATGATTTTTATCTGAGTAATGAAGCCAGAACAGAGCTTTAAAAAGAGCTTGGAAAGCAGTCATGAATCAATCCTGTCATTAGTTATTACATATTTTTTGCTGAACACTATGCTAATTGAATATATAGTAGTATAAATAAAGGAAAAAAGTAAGACCAAAACCTAGCAGTCCAATCTACAAATTCTGCATCTTCACATGGGAGATGATCTTCCACCCCTTCCAGCTTTGCTTACTGTGACACTTTTCTCTTTGGGGGTGGTTTCACATCCAGTACACTGCCTTTCTTGGTATCTTCATGTCTTTAGCATCTTTGATATTTTGGATTCTCCAGTACAATGTAGGACTCACTTTCATAGCTTCTTTCAATGGCCTTTGCAGGCCTCCATATTGAGGCTCTCCTGCCACTTTCCTTACCTCAGTGGTTTTCTTTAACTGAGAAGAGAGATTCCACAATCTCTTTCCTTTATCCTTCTTTATTTATTTATATTTTTTCTTTGAATAAAAATATTTAATACAATATATCTATTACAGTTCCCCCTCCCCCTGCAACTCCCAGTTCCTCTCAAACTCCTTTACCATCCAAACCCTTTCTCTTCTTAGAAAACAAACAGACATCTAAGGAATATAATAAAGTAAAATATGAAAAAAATAAGAAAACCAAACACAATATGATGAAATAACCACACAAAAGAGCCAAAGTAAAAAGGACAAGAAATGCATATACATTCACAAACATACACACACACACACACACACACAAACACACACTGATGCACACACGAATCCCATAAAAACTGCAACCCACAAGCCATACCTTATGTTCTTTTTCTAAACCCAGAATCCAGTGGCCAAAGCTGCCATGTTTTTCTGCTTGCTGGGGCAGGAAAATCCATTCTTTTTTCAATTATATTTACTTAAACTTTCTTTTATTTATGTTTAGAAAATCCCAAAGGCCTTCTGCTTTCATAGTTTGCAAGATTAGCTAGGTATGTCTTACCCTGAGGTTAGCACACCCTTTATACAATTCATCAATTCAACATCAGTCCTTTCTTCAAACTTCTCATCATTGTGAGCACAAGACATGGTCCCAGTGTTAGATTCTCTAGTGCTCTTAGAGAATACAATGTTTTATAATGCTTAATTTGTGCTGTATATAAACAATGACTTTAAAGGTGTATGAATATATAAATATATAAAGATATTTATAATATATTGTTTATTAAGATATATATATATATATTTATCTTGATATATTATCATCACTTTTTTTCATTACATCAGATAAGTAGCTAAGTCTCACAGGTTTTCTCCATAAGCTCTGTATTTTCCATTTCTCTTTGTTTTAATTTCTCACTTCCACTGTAGATCTGCATAAGACTGATCCCTAATAACCAAGTGATATTGTCAATTCTAGTCTGTCTTGAAACTCTTTCTGCCAAGGACACTATTCTAAAACTCTTCATTCTAGGCCCAGGGAGATTCTTTTTATACAGGCAGAAATCAACCACATTCTTTGCCCAGAATATTACAAGAATGGTCTCGAGGTTAGCTGGTAATATTCTTCCCTTCTGAAACATGTTGAGCTGGTAGTTCATAGTCCAAATTTCCATCAACACAACTGCTTTCCAGATTCTTCTTTGGATGCCCCATTAAGCCATCCTTAAAGATTTCAACAGCTTTTCTAATACAAAGTTCCCAAATCTTCCATATTACTCTAAACAGAAGTATGGTCAGACCTATCATATCAGTACCCCAGTCCCTGATACCAACTTCTGCCTTTGCTACTGTTCCATTGCCATAAGGATGAACCATTATCAAGGAAACTCTTATAAAATATAGAGTTTAATTGGGACTTTGTTTGCAGTTGCAAAGGGTTAGTCTACTATCACCATGATAGAGAACATCGTGGTAGGTAGGTAGGTAAGCATGGAACCAGAGAGTAGCTGAGCTCAGCTCACATCTCATCTACATGCTGGAGGTAGAGAGACAGAGGAGAAAGAAAGAAGGAAAGGACAGGTCTGGTACAGTCTTTTGAAACCCTAGCAATACACCATCTTTCCCAAAAAGGTTACATCTCCTAATGCTTCCAAAAACAACTCACCAACTAGGAAATAAGCATGTAATAAGAGCTAATAGAGACAATCTCATTCAAACCAACACAATGGGTATTCCAAAATACAACCAAGTTTACATGTCAAATTAACACACATCATAGAAGAAAGAAGTGAAAGAGAAACAGCAATAATAATAAGAGAATGTAAAATGAAAATGAAGAGGCCCTTTAGTCAGCTATTTGTTCTTCATCTTCATCATTTTTTTGGAAGGGAAATACTGATCTACAATATCGTCTTGATTCCCCAACCCTTCACCATTCTAATATTTGGAGTTTCATGAGAATACATTACATTCTATATTTTTCAAAGGATATTGCTATTTTATTTCTTCAGAACCATATTTCAAATTGCTCAAATAAACTGGTATCACATTGGTTGATGTTAAGTATTATATAAATCTATTTCTAAACAGTATTTATATTAAGATATCATCATATATATTATATGAATAAGCAATATATAAACCTATACATATGGGCATAAAATAAAGTTATGTCATTGTTTGTTTATGCTCTTATTCCTTAAAAGAAACTCAATATATGAATGGATATTTGTGTAAGTACATTCTAGTCTTTGATACATATTCCTTGGTATATGTGGGTTTGGGAGAAGGCATCCTAGAAATAAAGGATATGTTCTAGGAATACTTAATCATATCATTTGCTTACATGATGAAAACTATAAGTGATTATAGTAATCAAATTCTCTCATTAACATCACACCTAAAAATCAAACAAACAAAATCAGTAAGGCTATTGTTATAGTTTTAATAGAAGCTATTGTTTTAATTTGTGCAAGAGCATAACAGTCTTTTTTAAAAATTAAAAATATTGCAGATTAATAAACACATATCCCACGCAGAAACACATTCTTTATTCACCAAATGGAAAATGGATCTCCTATAATTTCTACAAACTTCCAAAATGGCACAAATATCTAAAGCCCAATTGCCAAAACCCTTGAACCTAATAGCAAATTTTCCTTTCAAATCATGGGACTAGAATAGCTACTGGAGACTTATTGTTTCACTAAAGTTGTGAATTTAACAACTATGACTCCAGAAGTAGGCAAAGAAAACTCTTCTGTTAATCTTCAAGGAGTCAAACACTAAAGAAAGGATTTTTTTTAATATTTGAAGTTAAAAAAATGAACACAAGTATTATAAAACTAATAATGAACTCAAACCAAGTACATAGGAATTAGTATAACATCAGTTGTATCCCTTTGTTATTTGTCAGTGCTTTTGACCATTTCTTAAATCAAAAAATGCTCTCATGCACCTCACTCATCTCTAATACTTTTTTCCCTTTTAATACCTTACCATATCATAAAATTATACTGAAAAAAATTTCAGTGGTTGAATTCAAAGTACATTTTTTACCAAAGCTTTGAAAGGTTTATTATCTTTTATATTATACAAAAATAGATACCTCTTAAAATATTGAAGTATATTTAAAATATGTTACTAAATTAAATCATAAAGTTGAAGGCTGTACAAATACTAGATTACAATAAAAAATCTCAAGATTAAAATAAGAAAGATGTATTTTTAATATTTTTGTGACTTAATAATATACCTATTATGTTTAGTGCTCAGTGAATTTTGGAGTTCACATTTAGTAGAAACAGATAATGAAAATGTTTTCTCACAAGACTATAAACTGGCAAGCATGCGCGTACTAACAGTACACTGTCATGTCCAAAAAGGAATTCAAAGGAAAAATGACTAATTGTGATACATAGTGACATATCAAATATGCTGGCCAATCTGTGAATGCAATACTCTTAGAAGAAATTGGGGATAAGAAAGAGCCAAACCTTGTTTCTGAAAGAGATACAACACAGAAAGTGGTCACTTCTAAATAATGCTAAAAAGTAGAAATTATCAATTATCTAAGTCAGAGTGTTGGAAACAGTTGGATAAAATTCTGGAATTCAGAAACATCTTTGCTTGATCTGAATCTTTGAGATCATTACTGTACAGATGATTTTACCACTCAGAAGGTGATGAGACGCTGAGCAAATGAGACGTGACAAACTTCCAAAGTGAGTGACATAATTCTCGGGAAAGATGTGGTAAAAAGGCTGTCAAGGGAGAGTATTTGTAGAAGAGTCAACAATGAATGAGAAGAACTAAAATGTTTCAAGAAGGGAGAAGCAATGACTGACATGCCTACTTCACGAAGTTCAAGATACAAGAGAAAAGCATTTCCTGTCACCGGGAGGGTCACCAAGACGCTGGTGACATATTTGCAAAGAGTTGAAACGTGAATATCAAGTTCTTTTACAATGGGGAAAAATGATTTCCTGCTATAAATGAATTTTATAAAGCAAAAGAAAAACTAAAACTCAGTCTGGTATACAGAAAGCATGAGCTATGTAGGAGCAGAGCAACTTAGGGCAAGAAAATTTTTAAAATTAAAAATCCAATAGATCCCTTGGGTATAAAGAAGGCATACATCAAAATGTTCATTCTAGATGTCTAGTCTCCATCATAAATACAAAAACATGAATGACAAAAACAACAAATTTATGCCAAGTATCAATATTCCCATATTAATGTCACCTAGGAAAAGTGACCAAGATAATTTATAAGAAAACTATATGACAATAGCACTAATAAATAGTCAAAATACTCTAAGATATGAATAAATGCTGTTATAAAGAATGTAAACAGTTTATTAAATAATTAAATATATAAAGATAATGTAATAAAAATATAGACACTTAGATGCCAAAATGTCTTAAAAAATGAAATGGAAAATACAGGAGAAATTCAAACAACATCCCAAGGGAAGCTTCTGCAATGAACTGGATAAAATGCAAGAATGAATATTATGTCTTGAAAACAAACAAGTTAGATAAAATAGATCCACTCAAGCAAAGAAAACATCAATTCCAGAAAAGTATAAGAACACAATATTCAGTAACTCTACACTATAAGGAGACGAAACCTAGAAATAATAAAAATAGAAGAAGACATTCCAGGTCAAAGGTACCAAATATAAATATATTATATTTTTAAAGATTTAATTCAACAAACTCGAAGAAGTAAACTTCCCCAACCTAAGGCAAAAGAGGTGCAGAAATGACAAATGGATATAGAGAACACAAAGTAGACAGAACCAGAAATGTACTTCCCTATATAACAGCTAAAGTGGAAAAGGAATTGTCATTAAAAAATTACAGCAGGCACATGTGAATAAGGTGAATCCACATTTTAATTGCATTCTAGTCATATTGCCTTTCAGAATTTTCCCTATAGGTATTTTAATACAAAAGGAAGATATTATCTTAGAATGGATCTTTTTACCACATAAACCAAGTAAAAAATTAAAAACTAATGTGGAAAAAGTCTTTGAAATAATTATAAAAGGAAAATTAAGACTTTGTCAACTAGCAGGTATAGACCCATCAAAGATTATAATTCCTTTTACTCCTGAGGGAATTAAAAAATATGGAAAGACAATGAACCTTGGCAAAGAGCTTGTACAAATTTGTTAGGAGATTGATAGCAATTATTCCAAAAGTGATAGAATTAACCTTATAAAGAGAATGAATTGAACCCTTCCCTGCTTTGTATGGGACACACAAATACCTGGAGCCCATACATTCTATACTGATGTAAACAAATGAGGAAAGGCAGGTTACAAATCAGAAGATTTTAGTAAGGTGGAACAAAGTTCTTATAATTATATCCAAAAGGCAAAATATATGATATTCCCATGGTACTAAGGGATTTTAAAGATCCTCTCAATAAAGTTACTGATCTACAATATTCAGAAAGAGTTGCCTTGCATATTGAAAATTCTGAATTTATACCAGATGATACAGAATTAACTTTATTATTCATACAGTTTCATGATATAATCAGGAATAGGCTTTGTCCCATGTACATAATATACATCTGATCCCATACAGGCCTGCCAGATCTTCTAGCACAAAGTAATTCTAAAATTGTTTAGATAATGATTGAAAATGTGATGAAGGTCTCAGAATTTCATTAGAAACATCATGTCAATAGCAAAGGATTAAAGAAAAAGTTTTCTATTACATGGCAACAAGTTAAGAAGATAACAAAGAGATGTCTTACTTGTTTTTTCTATAACCAAACACTGCTACCAGCAGGGAATAACACAAAGAATACTTAGACAATGTAGTGATAGGGAGCACTGGGCCTGCTTTTCGTCTTGTCCTGCTCCCGCATGGCTAGCTTATACCCCGAAATAACAACACACAAATTGT
>LOEQ01005991.1:61045-76544 GCA_001685075.1 Bramus lutescens | reverse complement strand
TCTGCCAGGCCCGGCCTACGGGATAGAGAAGGCTGCTTGTGCCGGCAGATGAGGGAGTACCCAAGAGGGGACGGTGAGGGCGAGAGACCCCCTCAGTGGAATGGTTGGGCTCAGAACCCATGGTGATTGATTGAGAAACGCAAAGAGAACGGGACTGTACTAGTTAGTCAGCTGGGTGGGTACACTAGAACCGCACATCTCCCTGCAGCACGCTTGACAGCCTCTAAGCAGAAGTTTCTGAACTTTTGGACTTAGGACCTTTTGCGCACTTAACAGAACCTGTGCTATATGGGTTGTACCTATCGATAATTGCTATGTATAAATAAAACTTACAGACACTTAATATGCTTAATAATTCAGAACATAACACTTTCTAAAATCCTATATTTTCCAAAACCAAGTTATGACGAATAACATTGTTTTACATTTCTACAAATCTCTGTTTTGAAGAAGACAGGTGAATTTCCCCCCCCCCACACACACACACACAGGGTTTCTCTGTGTAGCAACTCTAGCCGTCCTGGCACTCACTCTCTATGTAAACCAGACTGGCCTCGAACTCACAGAAACCGGCCTGCCTCTGCCTCCGGAGTGCCACCACCCTGCCGACAGGTGGATTCTTATATCTGTCTGCTTCTGCTTTCTGCCTGCTGCAGTGTGGCGTGTCATGTAGCTGCTGGACACTTTCAAGTATACTCCTGAAAGTGTCGCTTCTCCGTTTGGTTTGGAAGTGTTGTTGGCCTTGCCCATCCCTAGGTGTTCTCTGTTCGAGGTAGCAAATGCTTGGGAGGCATAGTTCACTAAGTTCATTGCCCAGCACCATGGAGAGTGTTTAGCATTACATCTCTGATATTCAGGGCCATTCGTGGCCTCACTTTGGAACTAAGTACTGGATCCCCACACTTGATGGTGGCTGCGGCCTTCTGCAAACTCAGTAATGTTCATGTGTGCCTTGGTTGTTACTGTGCCTGTGGAGTTGACCCATGTAAGCATCAGGATTGCAGGACTGATATGGCAAACTGGACCTGTGGGTTCTCAGAAGTGTGTGTAGAGAGACCGTGCCAAATGTATAGGGGTTGGTGTAAGATTACCAAGTAGTTGAGAGGTCATTTTTAAAATATCACCATAGTGAGTTAGACAGTGGTGACGCACATCTTTAATCCCAGCACTCGGGAGGCAGAGGCAGGAGGATCTCTCTGAGTTCAAGACCAGATACTAGGTATGGGGTGTGTTATTCAAGTCTTCCAAAAATGTTTGATAGAGAAAAACAAAAAACCTGTGTTTTGAATATGCTAATATGGATCGGCAGATTTCTTGCGTAAAGGAGCAGACAGCAAAAATTACAACCATGCAGTTCTCATACTGCTGTGTCTAAGTAGCCATAGGCAATAAATATGTCAGGCCAGCTCTGATCCACCAGGGCTACACAGAGAAACCCTGTCTCGAAAAATCTAAATAAATAAATAAATAGACAGGATGGCATGCTTTTGCCTCCCCCCCACACCCCCGTGTTCAGTTCTGTTTGTAGTTTCTAGACTTCAATTTCTTGAGCTATGCTTCCCAGTCTTTGAGTTCTTTCATTTCCATGTTCCTGGCTATCACTGTGAGTGGTCCTCTGTGGTTTTTCGTTAAATTCGTGACTGCGGCCTTAAGCAATTGATATCCTAATTGCCAGTTTCAACTCCACTGCTACCAGTAGGGTTTGGCTACACTGGCTGCAGCCAGGCAGGAATTCTGTTTCCTCAGGCACCGGTTCTATGGGCTACTAAAGGGAACTTTATTTTATATAGATATCTATCCCTCTATAAAACTCAGACTTCAAAGGTTGAGGTGAAATCCGGCCGGCTTAGAGAGGCTGAACAAGTAGCTAATCTTCTCTCTCAGCTCGCATCGCCCCTCAAAACAGGGTGTTCTTCGCTCCGCCCCCACCTAAGAACCCTAGCTACTCATGGTTCCTCCCTACCACTTCCTATCAGCTAGTTACCGACTCAACCTCCTGACTCCAAGTTAATTGTATTTAATCAAATGTAAAATGTCTTTGCCTCATTAAGCAAATATTCCATAGCATAAACGAATGTAACACGTCTCAAATTAATATGCCACAACAGTCCTGTCTCTGCCCCCACGAGAAAGCAGTTCTCCAGTGCATTTGTGTGATGGGTGTTCTGTCTATACAAATTTGAGATAGAAGTTGTATTCATATTATCAACTACACATATCAAAACAAAGAGATTTCTGTATCCTCTACCCGAAGAGGCTATCATATTCTAATGGAGCAGCGTCAACACTTGGGCTGATAGAAGTGATTTGCTCAGGACTGTTGTTCCCACAGGTGGGAGAAGGAGGTTAGGATCTAAACTTCCAGCACTTGTGTTCTTTGTCTACGATTCAACACTGCTGGTGGAGCCTTCCCTAATCCCCTCTTGATAAGGTGTTTATCTCGTTCCCAACTCTTCTGGACCTTGGGAACTTAATGGGTGTAAAATATGCAAAACCTGTCTGGAACGCCCAGTTGAGAGCATAGGTAAGGACTGGCCATTTGAGACAGTGCCCTGTCTACATGTGTACATGAAACACGGTTCTGCGAGAAGAACAATACCCCCTAGTAAAGAGCGCTTCAGAAGCGTACACGAGGGAAACCAGAGGCCTACACTGTGAAGCTGACAAAACCAATATTTATTACCATGTGCCTAGCAAGTAATATATTTTCGTCTTATTTCATCTGTTCTGTCTTTTAGGAGGCAGCAGGAGTCTGGATAGGAAAATCCCTTCCAACCTGATGTCAATTCTTGGACTAGCCTTATAGCGCTTACTGGATTTCTCAGAACTTTAGTGTCTCTGACTTCTCAATTAGGCTGTTGTTAGTAGGTGTCCCAAGCACCCCTGGTTTCCTAAAAGAGATTTATGCTAGCTTTTGTGCGCATTTCTTCTCACCTCTGTGCCCAGCAGTGTTGCATTTCTGCAGCTTGAAATGAGCCATGATGACAGTATCTACACCATGGAAATCTTCCAGCGCTCCATGTCTGAGCTTTTTCTACCTGGGGAACAAATTGCTAAACGTTTATCAGCACACTGCTGCTGTTGTTGGAGCCAAGGTGCATTTGGTTTGTTTGGCTTCTTTTCTGTTTTCTTTTCTTTCTTTTTTTTTTTTTAAGCAAAACCAGATCCCTTAGCCTGAACAAAGATACGAGGTATGGGATATGTTATTCAAGTCTTCCAAAATGTTTGATAGAGGAAAAGCAAAACTGTGTTTAGAATATGCTAATATGGATCAGCAGATTTCTTGTGTAAAGGAGCAGACAGCAAAAATTACAACCATACAGTTCTGCTGCTGTGTGAAAGCAGCCATAGGCAATATACTGGATATATATGAGCATGACTGTATTCAAATAAAACTCTATACAAAAACAGGTGCCGAACCAGAGTTTACAACTCTTGTACTAGAAGAATATAAAGAGAACCCCTGTTTCAAAGATACCTTTTTTTTTAAGAAAAAGAGATTCTTCAGGAATTCTGGGACTGGAATCTCCAAAGTGGATATATGTGGAAATAGAAACTACAGAGGACTTAGAATCAATCATAAATAATCCAAAGTAGGCTCTTCACAGAAGGACCACATGGCACACACAGTGAATGAGAATCCTTCCTCCTGACTCTCAGGAAGCATCATACACTGGGTGGATGGACCTGTCTTCTAATGCAGTGTGGATTTGGACTGTAGGCCCCAAATAGTAGTGTCTCTAACAGCTATCCTCACTGCAGGGGCAGGGACAAATCTTCCTTATACATGTATGTATTATAATTATAATTATTATTATATATGTTATATATACATATATGTACATATTTGTACACATACTATAGACACATGTTATGTGTTACCTGTATACATGCATAAGTTGTATTCATGCGTGATCTCACACCCGTGAATTTAAAGTTGCCCCAGAAACATAAAACAGAAATACTAAGCTGTTAAGAGTAGCCATTTCTGAGTAGCGAGGTCGGGTGAAACCAAGTGAGGAACCTTTTCCTTCTTAGTTTTGGTATTATTAGTTACTCATCCATCCTGTAACATTCATGTGGTGTTTTTACATCCCAACAGCCTATGCCTTTAAAGGGAGATAGGTGATTTCTTTAGTGAAAGAGCTGCTCCCCCCAAATATCTATTCTTATGAAAAGAAGCCCGTATGGCAACCAGAGAGGTTTAGTGTCAGAAGTTTGGTCCATTATCACGATGGCAACATGGTGACACAGAGGCAGATGAGGTGCCAGAGACATAGCTGAGAGTTCTATATCAGATCCTCAGGCAGCAGGCAGAGGGAGACACTGGGCCTGGCTTACACTTCCTCCATCAAGGCCACACCTCCTAATCCTTCTTAATAGTGGCACTCCCTGATGACCTAGCATTCAAATATATGGGCCTATGGGGGCCATTCTTATTCAAACCACCACATCACGTGACATTGTCACATCACGTTTCTGAACTAGTATATGTGATGCTGGTATAGACTAACTCAGAAAGCAAGCCCTTTCAAGTCAAACACTTCATTTCATTCCTAGTGTTTGACTTAAACTCTTGCCGGAAGGTAGAAGTCCTAAAATCAAAGTGTTCTTGACGGGCCCTATGCTAACCCTTGCACTAGTGTTGCAAAAATCTGCTGCATGGTTTTTAAAATTAAAGGTCTGAAAAGACTGTTTCCCTCTGATTCTCTGTTTCTGAGGTGAGAAAATGTGTGTTCACGTGCATACATAGATGTGTGTATGTGTTCAAGGGGGTGAACCTATGTATGTGTGCGTGGATACATGTGCACATTTGTGCGCGTGAGTGTCTGTACATGTGTTCAAGTGGGTGTGTGCATGTGTGTGCATGCGTGTGCTATGTATGTGTTAAGTAGATGAGTGTTGCATGTGTGCGTGCATGTGTCTGTGTCTGTGCACTCACCTGGGTAAAGATACTAGATTTGCCACAGTACTGAGTGGGTCTCTCTTGGTGATACAGTTAACTTCGGTTTTGAATTTTCCTCAACCTCGCTCTCAGCGCTTTCCATCACAGATTCTAAACTCGCTTATGGTCAAAGCCAGCCTCTCCAGTTGTTTTACAGGAGCTCACCGAGGAAAGAGCTGTTCCACTCTTGTGCTGAGTTACCTACAGCCTGCCTGGCAGCAGAGCTTTGCAGATCTTTTTCCCAGTGGAAAATAAGAGCCCTAGGAATGGGGAACTAAAAGCAGGCACACTGCCTGCTGGAGTCACGTGTGCTGTGTGGACTTCCCCCTGGAGTCTACTGTGACCCTTTGGCCATTTGACTGAGAACTTAGAAGGTTCTTCACAGGTTCGGTGCCATCGGCTGACCATCTTCCTATCAGTCAGGTGCTCCCCGCCCCAGTCTCTGCCTCTGCCTCTCTTTCTGGCCCCCCGCCCTCTGTCTACCCCCTTGTTAACTCATGTTCTCATTTTTGACTATTTTATTAAGACATTTGCGGCACACCAGAGTGACTTGGCATCTCAGGTTCTGAGCGTTGCCTGCTGGCCAGTCTCACTTCCATCCATATCCTCTTCGCCTCCCTTCCCTTTCCTCTGCTAGGAGCTGTCGTCTTCATTTCCAGGAACTTAGCAGCAACAAGAAAGAGCACAGTCCTTGCTGTGTTCTCTGCCCTTTGTTGTTGTTGTTCTCCTTAGACCCCATTGTGAGCCGGGTGCAGCCTCGGTGGCTTCTTCAGCCCTGCTAGCATTCTCAGTTTCTGCCATTGCTCTCCCTCTGCCCTAGAGACTCTGGCTTTCCTACCGCCTCCCTTAAATCCCAGCTGGAGCTATTTTTATCTGCTGATCTTTCTCCTGGCCCCCGTATTACTGTAGTGAAATGGGTGCTGGTGTTAGTCTTTCCTCTTAGGTTGTAATCCTCGTAGAAGAGGTGTGTCTTTTTGTTTTCTTTTCTCCTGCGGTACCTAGTAATTTCCGCAAAGAAGATCCTGAAGAAATACACACCAAACTGTGTTGATAAGACTCCCTGGAAGGGGCCTGGAGAGGTAGTGGCTTAAGAACACAGGCTGACCTTCCAAAGGACTGGGTTCTGTTCCCAGCACCCACACTGTAGCTAACAACCACCTGTAACTCCAGTTCCGATGCCTCCTTCTGACCTCTCCACCTGTACCAGGCACCCAAATGGTGCACATACATACATGCATGCAAAACCATTCATGCGCATGAAGTAAGAGTATTTTTGCCATGCAGTGGTGGTGCACACCTCTAATCCCAGCACTTAATAAGCAGCGCCAGTTGGATCTCTGAGTTCAAGGCCAACCTGTTCTTCAGAGTAGTTCCAAGACAGCAAGGGCTACCCAGAGAAACCCTGCCTCCCAAATTATTTATTTATTTATTTATTTATTTATTTATTTATTTATTTATTTATTTGAAAGTTTTTTTTAAAGAATCATTGGAGAAAAAATGAGTATAAAAGATACATTTTCAGACATTGTCTATGGCTAAGTAAAGTTTCTCCTATCTGCATAGATTTTTGAAAGTTTTGAAGAGTTGTAGTGGACCCGTTGTTTGCCTTCCTTGTTTTTAGGAGTTTTTTATTTTTTAACATCTGTCTAGAGCCTTTAAGTATCCAATGTTACAATGCTTCTTCCCACCGCATGAAAAATGCCTAAAAATGTATCTTACTGGGTCACTTTTGTTAGATAAGAGTGGTTCTTGACTCTGCTTAGTGAATGTGTTTTAAGGTGTAGATTTAAATCTTTAGTCTACTTTTCTAGCCTACCAAGCCCTGTGAAGTAGAGGGTAACAATCTCATCAATTACTGTCACTCATGTCGTAGAGCTCCCAGAATTCTGTGTGGTAATCAGTTATCCCAGCACCCCCTGCCATCAGGGTAAAGATGTACAGACACGCGTTGTGACCTTAAAATATGCAAAGAAGCAAAAGGAAGTTTAACATGCTAGAAAGAATTCTTGTCTACAGCCCTTAGGGACCACTGGGCTAATGTGCAGATTAGAAACCAAAGAATTGGGGATTAAATGTTGCAAACTTGCACGGACCTGAAACCACCTTGCTGAGCACTGTATGTCAGAGCGACTCAGCACTGGTTCTTACGTCTGAATGCCTTATAGCTACAAGCTGGCATCTCATTCCCTGAGCCAACTGTTTCTCGGACTTGGCTGTCAAGAGTTTACCTAAGTACTCTGATGACTTTGCAATCAAAAGTTTACCCAGGCTCTCTGACAAGTTCACTGACGTAGGTGAATGCCCCTACTCTGGTTCTCTCTCATTCTCTCCTAACCTCTGAGCAACTGGGCCAAGCTTGTCTTTGTATGACTTGCCTTGGACCATTGTTCCAAGTGACTTGTACAGAACACTTAATTATTCATTGTCCTCCTCATCCTTCGTGGGACCATTATAGAACTACAGAACAGGTTACAGGTTATGGCGTGGTTCACAAAAGTGTATCACCGTTAGTTGGCCTCGTACGTGATTTACTAGTTTGAATTTTTGGTTGAAAAGCAGAGCAGGGAATAGACGAACTGCCAAGAATCTGCCATGTTTGCTGTGAGGAAGGCAAGAGAGTCCGGGCATATTCTGTTCTCCAGCCTTAGGACTCAGGATGGTGTTGCCTGAGTGTTGTCATATCAACCCATCCTTTCAAAGTTAGATAGTATACAAATTTTGCCAAAAATTAAGACCATTTGAGGGAGCTTGAGGCTGACTGTCTGGTCTTCACATAGATACCTTAGAGTTTGAAGATTACTTGTGAGTTTAATTTTTTAAGCACTATTTAATTTGGACACGTGTATGTGAAATGACCCTGCCGGTGGCTGAGAGGTTGTACCCTGGGTGCAAGAGAGTTGACCATAGCTGAGTTTAGCTCACAGCTAGGTTACCACCCAGAGGCCTTAGCCGGTGACCTGACCCTTACTGTCTTATCACCTATAAAATAAGAGAGTGGCGCCTTTGTGGATGGATTGCTCAAAGATTTTATCAGCACTTGTGAGGTGTCTGGTGCTGTGGTGGCAGCCCTCACATCCTTGGGTAGAAGCTGCTTCTGGTCTGTAGTGCTGCAGGTCTTCCCAGCTTCCGTTCTGACTCCACCCACCTCCCCGGCTCCCAGCCTACCCAGAGGGCTCTTAGGCTTTAAGCAAACAAGGGACAGTAATGACCCTAGACCCCTCAGCCCTCCTCGCCTGTCCTGCTCCAGTTTTGTAAGTCTCCTGGATCTTTCCTTCCTGCATGTCCTCCCCGACCCTGCCCCCATTTCCAAGCTCAGTGTTGTAAAGCACCTGCCTGCCTGACACCAGTCTGGCATCATGGCCGAGAGAAGCTGCTGAAAAGCCTCCAACTTCGCTCCTGTCTCCAGTGTGAATTTGGGCCTTTGAGCGGGGGCCCCTCGTGACCTAGACCTTGACCCTCCCTTTCTCTCAGTCTTCTCCCGTGTCCCCATACTTCATTTACACAGATGGGCTTTGTGATTCCGGCGACATCCCTTTTTTGTGTCTCTGCCAGTGTGTGCTCTATTCACTCTCCTACTTTGGTGGGATTCTAGAAGGTGCATGGTGTCACCTGTCCCTAGGAGCCTTCTCCCCTGACGGACTAGATGCTTCTTCATCACCCTGTACCGCTGCTGTAGAATGGGAGACACAAGATTCTATACTGGCTGTTGTGCTTATTTTCCAGCCTTTCTTTGACTCTGAGGGATAGGGACTTCCTTACCCCTCAAAGTAGCAAATACATGAATGAATGAATCACATCCCTTCCTTCTCTCATGGCAGAAGGTGTTGTAATATGGTGTTGTTATCTCCAAATATATTGGGTCACATTCCTAGCTATCCTAAGACACATGTGACCCACAGACCACAGGTTGGGCATCCTTCCTTAGCCATCCAAAGAGGCACAGATACCAAGGTTTAATGTTACTCTATTGCTTGTCACATCTTTGTAGGTGAATTTTGTGAACTCATAAAAAATGACATGGAGACTTATTAATTATGAAAGCTTGACCTATAGCTTAGGCTTGTCCCACTGTTTTGCCTTGTGGCGACTTTTTGTCTCTTTTCCATCGTGTACCTGTTGTTTCTTTCCGTGTCCTCTGGCATCTCTCTCATGCTTAGATTCATCTCCTCACCATCTCTCTCTGCCTGGAAGTCCTGCGTAACCTCTTCCTTCCTAGCTATTGGTCATTCAGCTCTTCACTACGCCAATCAGAAGGCACCTTGGCAAAGACACATCTTCACAGGGTACAAAAACATCCCACAACACATCTTTCACCTAATGAAGTGGGAGTCATGTGTGTAGGCCATGCCACATGTGACTCACTGCACTGGAATAGAGTCTGAGGAACCACATCATGCATGGCAGTCCCTGTCTCAGCTTGTCTACCTCTGGCTTCAGACCCTCACTGTGATGCCACCACTGTGGCAAGAACACGCTAGTCGAAGACACAGGAGCCTCGTGGAAAATCATTGAGATAGGGGTTTATATCAGCGAGCTTCTGGTAACTTCATTAGCAAGAGTTATCATCTCTTAGTCCAAACAGTTCTGAGGCCCCAACAAGACCACTTCGAGCTTCTACAACTGGTGAATGCCAGGGTAAAAGCGTCCCTGTGAGATCGCTGGAGGCTGCACATGTAGCCTTTTGTGGTGACACCCTTCTCATCATACAATTTAAGTCAAAAGTTCATCCCCACATAAACTCATTGAGGAAATCATTCGGGTTTCTT
Source organism: Bramus lutescens (assembly GCA_001685075.1). Lineage (NCBI taxonomy): Eukaryota > Metazoa > Chordata > Mammalia > Rodentia > Cricetidae > Bramus > Bramus lutescens. The sequence continues at coordinate 66,833 of LOEQ01005991.1, read as the reverse complement.
AAGGAATGAGTCTCAGCGGGCGCTACTATAGAATGCTCTCTTTTGCTCTTCCTCAGAACTCATACATGAGCCGGCGTGGCGCAAATATGCCTCGAATTCTAGCGTTCGGGAAGTTGAGGCAAGAGGATTGAGAGTGAAAGGCCAACATGGGCTATGCATCAAGACCCTGAATCAAAAAAACAGTACACATACATGCACACACACACGCACACATTCTCTCTCTCTCTCTTTCACACTCACATGCACACATTCTCTCTCTCTTTCACACTCACACATACATTCTCTCTCTCTTTCACACTCACACACATACATTCTCTCTCTTTCACACTCACACACATACATTCTCTCTCTCTTTCACACTCACACACACACATTCTCTCTCTGTTTCACACTCACACGCACACATTTTCTCTCTCACACACACACACTTCTCTATCTCTCTCTTCCACACTCACACGCACACATTCTCTCTCTCTTTCACACTCACACGCACACATTCTCTCGTTCACACTCACACACACATTCTCTCTCTTTCACACTCACACACACACATTCTCTCTTTCACACTCACACATTCTCACACACACACTTCTCTCTCTCACACACTTTCTCACACACTTCTCTCTGTGACACACATACATTCACACACACACCTCTCTTACACACACACTTCTCTCTCTCTCTCTCACACACACACACACAACTTAGATGCAGAAGAGTATAGTTGGAGTCTCTGTAGGTATCACTTACTAAGTCCACTGATGACCATAAGAAACTCCAGGGTGGGACCCACATATCCTGAGGAATTGAAGGTGACCTTACCAATCAGAGAATGAGGCAGACTGTCTAGAACATGAGGAGCTCTGCCTCAGAGCTTCTGCTTTCTGGATGAGTGAACTATGTCCCAGGGTGGCTGTTTTTCTAGGCGTCTCAAGAATCTAAATGCTGGAATTCAGCAGCATGTTGTGAAAGTGCTATTACCCCCTCTCCCAATGATACTAAATGCAAAAATGAGTCTTCTGTTGTCTTGATTCACTTCAACTAATTTAAAATGAATTAGCTGGGTTAACTGTATGTCTCTGAGACCTGAGTAGGCACACTGCTCCCTTTGGGGCCGGAAAGCCCCCAAAAGGAGAGAGCTTGACAGTCACTGCTAAGGCTTGCCCTGTCCCCCAAATCCTGACCATATTTGTGGAGCCTGTGCACATTGGCTAAGTAAGACATGATCATTTCTGTGCCATGTCAAAAGAATTTCAAGAGTTACTTAGGAATGAGCTTCAGAGAAACAGAGGTTAGGTTAGATTTAGGAAGGAGCCACATCTTAAGTATAATCTAATATTTTCTTGCTGAGTTCATGTCTCATCAAATTTTAAAGAACTTTTATGTTGAAAGCCTATCATTTAAACCAGCTAGACAGCCAGGAATGTCTTTATCAAAGGCCTTCTAATGGCTGAAAACCCTCAGGTAGCCCTGCTACGTTCCCAATTTGGTGCTGTCACAGGGCCTTTGCATGGGATCACACCTTCTTGCAGACTGCTCAGACCTTGAATTGAGAATTGCACTAGGAGCTGGTGGCTTCAATGCGGAATCTCTGGTCACCTGACCCTCTTTCCATTGCCCCTGAGCTGCCTGCTGCCCTGGCTCTACTTTACCAAGAACAGGTCCCTACCCTACATTCCGTTTGTACACTTACTTCCTTGTTTAGTCTGTGTGTATACTGGTCTATAACCGTAGGAGATTTGTCTCTTTCTCTTTGCTGGTGTCTCCCGGGGACCTATCACAGACCCTGATAGGCATTAGATAATTAATATACATATCAATTGATTGCACAAGTCAGAAAGTGTTTTTCCTTAGAGACAACTTTTCAGCCCATTGGCCAACCTTATTTTCGATCTGCAGTCTACCTTATTTTATCCATTTTCTGTGCAAGTGAAGCACAGGAATGTTCGTGGCCTAAATGAAAACTAATTATTTAACAGCCACGTCTAGAAATATATGGCCAGATATCTAGGATAGGCCAGAAGACCAAAAGGAAATAGAGCAATAACTTCCAAATGTAACTAGAAGAGACCTCCTGGGGGCCAGGCTTTCTGAAGACATACGTTCACTTCTATGGCCACCCCACACCTAGCATATAGCTAATTAATTAATGCTCAGGAAAAAGCTGCTGCCAGAGCTGGTGACTATTTTATTGTTTTTGTTGGTTGGTTGGGCTTTTGTTTTGGTTTGGTTTTCTTTTCTTTCTTTCTTTCTTTCTTTCTTTTTTTTTAGACAGGGTCTCATTATGTAGCTTTGGCTGTCCTGGAACTCACTATGTAGATTAGCTGCTCTTGAACTCATAGAGCTCCACCTGCTTCTGCATCTCAAGTGCTGAGATTAAAGGCGTGTACTACTACACCTAGCGTTGTTTTGAAAGATTTATTTTTAAGTCTATGTGAGTGTGTGTGTGCATGTGAGTGTGTGCGTATGTGTGTGTGTGTGCGTGTTGTTATGCAAATGTGAGTGCATTACCTGTAGAGACCAGAAGTGGGCATCAGGTCAGCGGGAGCTGGAGTTACAGGAGGTTGTGAGATGCGGTTGCTGGGACTCAAACTCGGGTCCTCTGGAAGAGCAGTAAGTGCCCAGAACAACTGAGTCCTCTTTCCTGCCTCAACCCTGACTCTTATCATAGAGCCACTGCTTCTCCAAGACTTTGTCTGCTCCTCTCTAGTTTCTATTCTCTCCTAAAGTAGATAATTGTGTTGGCTTCTCTTCCTGGTTACCAATGTCCTACACAAGACCCACGGTCTTAGTTCTAATTGAGAGAGTTCCATTTGGTTGATATCACTTTCACAGATAGCTGGAAGCCTATCATAAAACCCACCTCCCATGGGCACCCATGGGTACCCACAGGCACAAGGAACCCCAAAGCCTTTCTAGAGCTCTGCTTGTAGAAGAGCCCAGGATGAGCTCTTTTGCCTTCCTGAACACATCTGACCTCCGTTTATTCTTACATAGACATCCTAAGAATCTTTCTTTTAACAACAGCAACAAAGTTGTTTTAAATAGCATAATGTTTCGACACAGGACCATCAGTTTGGAAATAGGACCAATTAATTTCTCTTTAAATAGAAAACAGAAGCAGCAGCAGTGGCGTAACTGTCTTCCCAGTGAACTGGAGTAAACCCTAAACACGTGCTGACTTTGACCTTGGAGTCAAAGCTGTGGATATGATATTCAGGCTGTGTGCTTCTAGAAAGGGCTAGGAAGAGAGGAGGCCACACAGCAAGCATGCTGAGGAAACATCTTCCTGCTGTCACATAGACCTTAATAATCTGCAATCTGTTCTTGTTTTTCTCTGAGTGTCCCAAGTGAGCAACCCTGAGGATGTGTTGTCTGTGCCTCAGACCCCAGCAGGGTGATTCCTACCACATCAGGCTTGTACAGAACATGCAGTTCCCAGGAAGTGGATGTACTGCCCCCCAACAAAGCCCCAAATTCTGCCCTCACCCCACTACTAATGGGGGTTCTCTTGTGTCTTCCCCCCTAAGGGTGCAGTGTTGACTGTTGGGCCTGTTTATACACGAGGCAGCTTGACTCTGTCACTGGGATGTAACACAGGTCTAGTTAACCTGGACACTGGAGTCAGAGCAAGAAGAGGCAGTCTTTTTTTTTTTTTTCCTTTAACCCTACCCATCGGCAGTTAGCTGATATGTCACCTGTTCCAAACAAATATGCCTTTGGTGGACAGAAACAGCATGTGCCCTTTGGTATCTAGAGTATGACTCAGCTTGCTTTTCAGGCAAAGAGTGATGGTTTGGTCTCCTCTCATAAGCAGTACTCAGCCTTTCTCATACAGCCTTCTTGTGAGATTTCTGCTTGGGTATGGAACTTTAGTCTGGAGACACACAGAGCACAGCACCTTGGCCTAGATAGACGGGCATTTGGCCCACATTTTAAACTGATGAGCCTCTTATCTTGCTGTCCGCCATGAGGATCTCAGTTGTTCAAGTCCAGAGTCAATTGCACAACACGTTTTAGAGCTTCTTTATGCAGGGAAATCTAACAGAGCTTGGGGCTCAAGTCCAGAGAAGAGCAAGGACAGTTCCATTCTCTCCATACAGATCTGACTCTTGCCCACATTGGGATCTCGCTTACATCCCTTGGAGATGAGAGCATTTGATGACCAGAGACCATCTCAGTTTGTCATGCAGTTTGACCTTACTGGCAGATAAGCAGTTTACTTCATTCATTCATTCATTTTGGTTTTGCAGGGCAGGGTTTCTCTGTGTAGCCCTGGCTGTCTTGGTACTTATTCACTTTGTAGATCAGGCGGGTTAGGGTTAGGGTCTCACAGGAAATCTACCTGCCTGGGACCCCCAAGTGCTGGGATTAAAGGCTTACACCACCACACCCAGCCTGGATAAAGCTTACAAATGAAGAAATCCACAGATCGAACAGACAAATGGGAAAGATTCAGGTTTACTCGCCGTTAAAGAAATGTAAAGATCAGCTTTTTATCTCTCCACTTGGTAAAATGTGAGGCAATTATCTCACATGGTTTGTGCCCCTCCATTCCTTGCTCCAAGAGGGACAGCCTTTCTTGAGTGCTTGGGGAAAAGCAGAGACGTACAGATCCTTTCTCCTAGCTGTCCTGCTTCTAGAAACTAACAGCCAACAATTTATTAAGTGGATTAGGGGCCTGCTAAAGTTCTGTGTACAACGGTGCAGCATTGTTTGGAGATATGTGCAAATAACCAAGATCAAGGTGTGCCTAGGTTGTGGTGAAGGTTAACCCTTGCTGGATATGCACAAGTGAAGGCTCCAGATCCCCATAGCTATCCTACACTGAGGCTGTAGGGCAGTTACCAGAAAGATTATGGAGCCCAGACTCAGAACTCCTCACCTGCATGGCTCCCCCTTTCGATGTCTACCTGATATTTAGGTTTATGTTTTGGGTTGCTTGTTTTGTGATTTCCTCTAAAACTCGGTGTCTTTGCTCCACTCTCCTGTGTAGAGCTAGCTGTGAGAATCCTGAAGTGCAGTTCATGCGGCCATCACTTCAGAATAGGCCAGCCTTGATCCACCCTCCTACCAGATAATTATCTTTACATTCAGAATGTGGGGACAGTGAAGGGCTTCCCACTTAGTGCAGGCATCCCTTTGTAGAATCCCATTGTGTAAGAACTCCTAGCACTTTCTCTTGACTAAGCAGCCAGAGGTGAGTGTTCTATAGTCCTAAGCATTCAGCTAAGCCTCCAAGGAGGGCGGGCCCTAAGTGATTGCTTTAGCTTTGCTCTTATAGATAGTGTTGCCCAGGCTCTCTTTTTTTCTTTTCACCTATTTGCTTGCTCTTCCTCTTGCCTCTACTACCATCCCATTTTGTGAAATGGAAATGGCAGCAGCCTACATATGCTGCCTTGTGTGCCGACTCTCCTCACTCCCCCAACAGCAACGTGGATAACTGCATCCACAGAAAGCCTGAGAAAGCTTGGGAAAGAATAGAGTAGAGCATGTTTTCTAGGTAGCAGCAATTTCCCAGGTCTGCTCTGCTTGTTAGAGGCAAGCAAGCACTCTCATCTAAGAGAAGCTTCCTGACTCAGCTTTAGCTGCAAAACCTTGCAGCTCTTTTAAGAGGCCGCTTCTGGTGGTGCAGACCGGTAGGATTTGCTGAAGGAGGCAGAGGCAGGTGGAGCTCAACATTCTCTCGGGAATAAATCGGTGTTGCCAGGAGCAATTGTGTTCCACTACCACAGAACTCTGAGTTAGATTAAAGGCCATTTTCTACAGCTCTTTGAAGAGGCTGAAG
>LOEQ01005991.1:49071-60960 GCA_001685075.1 Bramus lutescens | reverse complement strand
AATATATATCAATACATAAAAATGTTTTAAACAGAGGTAGAAGCATGCATGCATACAATAGTCAATATAATTTAACTTTGTATCAATATACAAGAATCGATACCAATATGATTGTCTAAAAACAATAACTCAAAAGTACCAATCTATCTATTATTCCATCATCCAATTATCCCTTGCCCCCAAATCCACAGTTCACTCTCTGAGTCCAGTCCTGTCTTGTGGTGTTACTATATACAGATTAGCTAAATAAAACAGAAAAGAAGCTGAAACACAGCCTTAGGGGAGAGGGCACAGAGAAGAAAGCTTGGGCCTGTGTTTGCTAGGTAGGGCCCCCTGACTGGCTGGTCAGCTTTCTGGGCAAAGCTGCAAATCGTGAGCAGTTTGGGAGACTGTGAGAGCATGGCAATCCTTGACTATTAGGAATGAGCTAGTGTTTGACCAGGGAAAGGGGCTGACCTAGAAGGCATTGGCCATGCCTAGAGCCTGTGCTAGATCTGGACCTATTCCCAAACCGAAGGACTGCTCCCTCAGTTCCTCATTGAAATGTGGTCATTTGGGATTTCTTGTGCAATTACCAAGCCACTGAGACCACCTGTGAGGAGTCTTGCACCAAGACCGATAGTGTGGGTGGAGCCTTGGAGTGCCCTCCAGATTTATGGAGAGGGATTATTTCCCAGCTTCTAAGCAAAACCAGTTTTTAGTTGCTAAAACACAGTTACTATTGTTTTTGACCTATGGCTCAGTAAAGATGGGCAGGGACATGTAAGACATGGCTCAGAATAGGTGCCAGAGGAAAGAATAACTCCGCCATTCAATACTGAGCTCGTCCTCGAAGATTCTGATAGCTGTCTTCAGCTAGGGGCGGGTGGGTAACCTGGTCACGCCAACATCACTGTCACAGCAGAAGTCCTCGTGCCCATAAAGTGTTCTGGGGCAATGGAGACAGCCAAGGTCAAACCTCATTCTACCTTTCCCTATGATAAATACACTGTGCGATCCCTCAGAGCTGCCTTTCCTGCAGATGTGAAACGGGAATGACCACGTGCTCCTCAGATGGCGCTCTCGCCAGCACTGCAGAAGGCAGTAGAAGGGGTGCTTTACAATGTCTACCTCCAGGCCCCTTTGTGCTTGGGGGATTTTTACATGACCTTGAATATAGATGTAGAAAAAGGCGTAGGCTCTAAACACTTACTTAAATATAAAGAAATGTAGTTTAAAATAAATCTTTGATATTATGTATATTAATTATATATACATAATTTTGGTATCAAAGAAAAAGGCAAATTTTCACACTAATGGAATGGATACTTGTTTTGTTTATATAAAGAATTAAATCGTGGCTGAATATTTGATACTGCAGAATTAGAATTCATTGGTATCCTGATTTTATAACCGTCAGTGCTAAAAATGCTGCTTCACATAAACGCAGAATATAAAATGGCAAACACGTGCTTAGGGACATTTCAGAAGCTGTTAGAAACTCTTGAAATCCCAATCCAAAATTCATTTAATAGTTTTTAATGAAATTCAAGTTAACACTCAAATTCCACTTTTTAAAATCAAGCATTTTAATACAATACTGCTCGAAGATACACTAATTAGATACTTATAAAAATGATGGTAGAAAATATGAAGAGTCTACTTTCCATAATTAAATCACTATGTTTCTATAAGAACGGAAAAAATTGACTGTGGTTCATAATATACAATAGTTGAATCTGAGCTGAGGTATCAGGCAACACTGGTGTTGCGTGAGGTCATGACGTATGCAGTGCAGTGAGCACATATGCGTTCAGAGCCAAGGCTGCAGAGAAGTCACTCAGGGCAGCCTGGGTGAAGACTGCCAGAAACACCTCAGATTCATTCATTATGCGTTTGATTTTGAGTTCGTTTCCCGTGGTTGCATTAAATCTTTCCTAACCACCATGTACAGGCATAAGACCCCGCACAGAGCTGCAGCCCACTGTTTGAGAAGCTGGGGGTACTCAGCTTGGTGCCATGGTAGGAAGTGCTTCCTTTCTTCTCTACTGTCTACAAGTAGGGTTTGCTTTGGGGCCATAATGTTATTAGGATTACCAATTTCCTAAAGTAAAAGGGAGGGAAGCAGGCAGTAAAAGTTCTTCATACAAGCCAGTTTCTGCAAGAGCCATATTGGTCACTGCAGCCATCCTGAGATATGCCGTGGCTGTGAAGGGTGTGAGGAGAAGCAGGAATCCATGAGGACTAGTGTTATTACCAAGGCATCCGAGAGCAGTGCTTAAGAACAGCAGCTGATTGGCCTGCACTGATGATGGTAGGTATGAGGACATTTAGCAGTTGATTTAATTAGAATCTTCTGGCTGGTTCCAGACACCTTTAGGAGTTGACACAGAGACAAACGATTTAGAACTTAAGACTATCTGAAGAAACGGTGACCCTTTGCTCAGTCCTTTGAGTGTTTTCGGACACTTCCTTCAGCTGTTGCCCCTGGAGATGCTCTCCTGTGGGTCCAATTGTTTTCTGGGCAGGAAACCAATAGCTCTATCACTGCAGATGCTACCTTGAGGCCAATAGCTCGGACGACAGATCCCAAAGGATGTAGCAATGTGGTGTTTGTAAATGGATGCCTTCTTCAAATCGATCCATCTCATTTTCAGGGCCCAGAGATTGGCAACCTACTTCTTTAGATAAGTTTCCATGTTTCTTATTTTAAAAGAATATTGATGGTTCTTTAGACTTGGTTGGTATGATGGTTTTTTAGACTTGGTTGGCTCCCCACTTACTAGGGCTGGCTAACAAATCTCTTGAATTTTTGTGATACTTTATCTTACATGTACCCTCACTTCGAAAAACAAAGCCACAAGGCTGGGTGTGATGGTGTATACCTCCTTTAATGTCGGCTCTCAGGAAGCAGGTTGATCTCTATGAGTTCAAACCAGTCTTATCTACATGGCAAGTTCCAGGCAGCCGGGGCTACACAGTGAGACCCTGACAAGAAGAGCAAACACCAACAAAAACAAAAGCCACTTTCCCCATGCATCTGCTCTTCTTGTACAGACACCTTGGTGCGTGCGCTAGTTTTCTGTCAGCTTCTTATACACTAGAGTTATCTAGTTTGTTAGCTACTTTTCTCTTGCTCTGCTAAAACACAGAACCAGGGAAACTTATAGAAAAAAAGAGTTTGTTTGGGCTTCAGGCTCCAGAGGAATAAGAGTCCATGATGACAATGTAGAGACATAGCAACTGGACCTGGAAGCTGAGAGTTCACAGATGGTTGTGAGCCACCATGTGGTTGCTGGGAATTGAACTCAGGACCTTTGGAAGAGCAGGCAATGCTCTTAACCGCTGAGCCATCTCTCCAGCCCTGTAGCAAGTGTATTGCTGGGCAGTGGTAGCTCATGCCTTTAAGCCCAGCACTTAGGAGGCAGAAATAGGTGAGTTCAGTGCCAGCCTGGTCTACATAGCAAATTCCACTATAGTCAGGGCTGTTACACAGAAACCGTCATTGTGGGGGTTGCCCAGGCTGCTGTGGTGATGCCATCCCTTGGCAGGTGGTCCTGGGGTGTGTAATAGAGCAAACTGAGCACACCATGGGGAGCAAGCCAGTAAGCAGTACTCCCTTTGCCCTTTGCTTCAGGTCCTTCCTTTAGGTTCCTGTGCTCATCTCCTGGGTGATGCACCATGACCTCAGAGCTGTAAGATGAAAGAAACAAGCTCTTTCTTCCCCCAGCTTAGTTTTGGTTGCTGTTCGTCACGGCACCAGAAACCCAGTCTAAGACAGTGTGCCTCGTCCCTGATGTGTTGGTAGCTCTTAACTGCTTCTCCCCAAGGCTGCCTAGTCCATTTATAAAATGCTTCAGGCTAGAAGTGTTTCAGACTTTACATTATACCTGGGCAGGGTGGTGCACATATAATCCCAATACCTAGGAGTCAAAAGAAGGATTGCTGGCCAAAGTACAAAGCTACCTGCCTTGGGCTACATGGTGACTACCAGGCCAGCCAGGGCTACATAGTGAGACCCTGGTCAAAATTTTTTTTCAGATTATTTTGAGTTTTTAAATATTTGCATGTGCACAATTAGATCTCAGTCATGAAATGAAGTCTCAATATGAAATTCATTTATTTATGCTTCATATGCCCCTTATACACATAAATCTAAAGCTAATCTTGTACATTATTTGTTAGCATACCTGGTTTTAGTTGTGCCCAGTCATGCAAGTTCAGTTATGAAATCTATGGTATCCTCTTGGTACACAAAAAGTTACAGGTTTCCAGTCTATTTAAATTTAAGATATTTTTGTTTGGGCATACTAGTTCTGTGTTGAACTTTGGATAGTTCAAATAGTATCCTGTCCTGAACTTCGGGTAATTCAAACTTTGGGTAGCACAAAATAGCTGTTTCTCATAAAATTTGTAACTAGTTTTGTTTTGTTTTTTTAACTTGTATGTGCTCACAGTTTAAACTGTAAATGATACATAAAAGCCAAGTTTTCCTGCTGAAGTCACCCGTCACAAGCGGGACTCGCATCCTGAGTGAAGAATACCGTCTGTCTGTAGATGCCCATGCTTTGCATCCTCACAAACATTTCTATCCTGTGTGGTAATGTCATCCTGGCATATTGATCATTCTGTAAATGTATTGACTAGATGGTATTTACTCATATAAGCATAGAAAATGCTGTTTTTATATTTTAATTAAAAATATTGGAGAGGGACTGGAGAGATGGCTTAGAGGTTAAGGATACTTGCTATTCTTGCAGAGGACCCAGATTTGGTTCCTAGCACCCACAGGACAGCTCACAGCTGGCCTTGACTCTAGTTGTGGGGGAATCAAGCACCCACTCTGGCACCAGACACACACAGTGGACATGTATTGTATGCAGGCAAACAGTCATACACATAAAATAAAAGTTAATAAAAATATTCGAGACTAGATTGATTGAAGGGTGAAACCCTCCTCGGTGTGCTTTGCTCTCAGTTGTCTTGTTAAATGAAAGCACCATTTATATGTATGATGGACCAGGAATAATGTCTTCCTGAGCTGGGGTAGCTGGTCCCGCAAACATGTGTTGGGAGTTGGTGCCCAATCTGAAGCCCCAAGAGAAAACAAGGGTGAGCAAGAGATGGTTCACCTGTGTCAGCACACCGTTTACCATTGGATGCCAAGACAGAGCAGGAAGACCTCCAGCCATGGTATTCAAGATTATTAAAACTGCTGCAGAGATTTTAAAATTAGAAACACATAGAGCACTTTTGGAAAACAGGCTCTCTGGTGCCTACTTCCTCAGCTGAATCTTGACATGGTCCCGCCAGTTGTCATGGCTGTACCGAGGCAAAGGTGGAAGGATCCCAAGCTTGATACAAATGAATCCACTCACCTGTGTGACCTTCTGGCCACTGCTGGAAGATGAGTCCAGCTTCAAAGTCTGTTCATATAGCCAAGACTCGCTGTGATATGCATCTTTTGTTTCCCTTTTTCCTACATAAGGTTTGTGGAAGAATGTTGGAAGACTGTTGAAGTAAGATGAAGATGCTTGGGCTGTTTGCTGTTTTGAGAAGCCAGTGCTAGCTTTCAGACGTGGTAGCGTCACCAGAAACACATTTTGTTGAGACTATCAGTCCTGTGTTGATTTAAGTCCCATCCCACCTTCTATTTTGAAAAGTTAATAATTGATTTTTATGTAAATGTGTACCATAATTTCTACAAGGGGCCCAGCTTCCAAAATAAAAATTAAGTCATCTTTTATTTTAAAAAAAATTTTTTACTAAATTATGAGAATTTCATATACAAATCAAAAGATTAAATTTACCCTTCCCTTAACCCCTCCCAATTGTTTTGTTTTTCAAGGACACGTGACCATCAATCATGAAGAACCCATTTGCACACCTTGCTGAACCCTTGGACCCTGAACAACCAGGAAAGAGATTCTTCAATTTGAAGAAATTGGAAGACTCACGATATGGTGGGTGCATCACTCTGTGATGGACTTGCTCTATTAGCAGCTGATTTCATGTTTGTACAGTTGATATGAAGCTAATTTCCCTGGGAGAGGGCGGCTGGAAGAGAATATACAAGACAATGGGTGAATGTAGGTGAAACACACAAACACACACACACTTTTCCAAATAAGCATCTTCCTATCTTTCTAATTCATAGTAGTAATTTTCATATATTTCAAGATAGAATTTTTATTTTGTAAGTAAAATAGATTTTTTAAAATAAATTATTGGTTATATACAGTGCCCATGCTACATTGTGTTTAGGATGTTTAAGTATAAATGGGTTATTTTCTCATTTCTTAGGAATTCGTTTCCTAAGAAATATTATTCTATCTATAAAAACTCATATTGCTTGAGACATACCATGCAGTGAGAGTCCCGACAGATGGTGAACTGCGGTGACTTAATGGTAACCTTTTCCTGTTACTAAATTCAAAATAAGCAACCATTTAACATCGATAAATAAAATAACTTTTTAGCCTCATCTTTGAGTATTTTCAGTTTCCCAATGTCTCTGAAATCCATCCCCGTCCATGGTTTTCACCATAAGTGTATTTTAGACTGTCAATCACTTTACCCTCTTTCCCTATTGGAAGAAGAATCCGATGTCTTGTGTCACTTTTATCTACAGATTGGCTTTAAAGGAAGCTGAACAAGAGGTGTCCGGTTTGTTTTTAACGTTTTCTGCCTTTACTCCCAGGGCGCCTGCCGTTTTCCATCAGAGTTCTCCTGGAGGCAGCCATTCGGAACTGCGATGAGTTTCTGGTGAAGAAGAATGACATTGAAAACATCCTGAACTGGAATGTCATGCAGCACAAGAACATAGAAGTGCCCTTTAAACCGGCCCGCGTCATCCTGCAAGACTTCACGTGAGCCTGTCACTCCCTCTCCCAGCTCCCTGTCAGCCTCTCGCTTGAGTTCATACTTTAACAAAAATGGTATCCCCAATATCCAGGAGACCAAAGGAAAGCAAGAGACTCTTACCCTGTAACAGGAGTTGATTGCTGTGTCTCCAGCAGTCCCCGCTCGCCTTGAGAGGGCTACCCTGGCCTGAGGCCTGAGTACCCTGGGGTGGGTAGAAGGCAGCATGCAGGAGGGCTTTGTGGCGGGTTCTGTACAGGACCAGTTTTAGGCTGCCATGCCCACACAGAGCTGTGCTGTCTGTGAGGAGAGAAGAAGAGCCGCTTCATGAGGCCTGACTTGTCACCCTCAGCTCGCAGTCCGCCACTTCTGGAATTCATGCTACCAGTTATGGCACAATTGCTCAGACATAATCATCCCATTTTGCAATGATGTTCTTCCACTCCCTTGGTGGATCCAGTTTCTCTGTGTAAGAACATCAATGGAGTGTGTGTGTGTGTGTGTGTGTGTGTGTGTGTGTGTGTGTGTNAGTGTGTGTGTGTGTGTGTGTGTGTACATATGTATATATTAATTTTACGATCATTGGTGTTTGCCTGCGTGTATGTCTGTGTAAGATGGTTAGAAGCCCTGGAACTGGAGTTACACACAGGTATGAGCTGCCATATGGGTGCTGGGAATTGAGTTCTGGAAGAGCAGCCCTCTTAACTGCTGAGCCATCTCTCTAGCTCCCAGACTTTTTATTTTAAAGATAATAGAAGAGCTGATTCAGTTATTATAAATTTGATTGGAAGCCCATTCTTCTGAATTCTAACTACTCCTTTTTTCTTTTTAAATTGTGTGTAATCCTTGTAGATGGTCCATTGTTACATAAGGGAGTTTTCAGGTAGTGGGTAATGTCCATTGAGCGTATTGTCCCCATACCTCCCACTGCTCCTTTTCTTATCCCTCCACATCCTGTAGTCTGCTTTGCTCTCCTAAACAGCCTCACATCTACTCTCATGTGATATGCACGTAGACAACTTTATATCTACAAAAAATTTAGAAACCACAAATGAGAGAGGGCATATATTTGTCTTTCTGACTGGCATAGTTTGCTCCATAGATTATTTCCAGTAGCATTCATTTTCCTGCACACGATTTCATCTCCTTCTTTCGGGCTAAACGGTCATACTGTGTGTGGTGTAATGCTGTTCTTATCCACTGCTCTTTCTCAGACACCTAGCTGGGTGCATAACTCAGCTGCTGGTGCAGGGCCACAGTGGACACTGGAGTGCATTGTCTCTGTGATGTGTTGGCTTGAAGCCTTTGGATAATTAGTTACCAGGAGGGTATGGCTGGGACATGGTATATGGGACATCTAAAACTCATGGAATTTTTAAAGAAATCTGACTTTTAAAGTGCTGACTACCATTGTGGATGAACTAATTTACATTCCCACCTGCTGTGTCCCTTTCATCCATGACCTCAATATATGCTAAAAATTTTCTTCATGACTGCCTTTCTGACTGGAGTGAAATGGAATCCCAGTGTAATTTTGATTTGCTTTTCTTTGGTGCTCATGAGGAATTACACATTTTTATGTGTTTATTGGCCCTTTGTATTTCATCTTTTAACAACTCTTTTTGTTTTATTATTCTGTTTATTGATTGGGTTGTTTGATGGTCTAGTTTTTGAGACCTTTGTACATTCTCTATGTTAGTTCTTTGTCAGCTGTATTGCTAGCAAAGATTTTCTCCTGCTGTGCGAGCTGCCTCTTCACTTATTTAACTATGTCCTTTAGCATGCAGAAGCCTTTTTGGTTAAGGAGGTTTCATTTGTCAACTGTTGGCCTCATTTCCTTTCTGGGTAGACTGGAATCCTACTGGAAAATGTCTTGCCCACATTTAAATCTTAAAGTGGTTCCCCCACTTTTCTTCTAACGACTTCAGAGTTTCAGGTCTCACGTTAGGTCTTTGATCTATCTGGAGTTGGTGTTTGTGCACGGTGAGATGTCAGGACCTGGTTTCTTTTTCCTGTAGACAGCCAGTTTCCCCAGCATTGTTTATCTTTTCTCCAATATAAAGTGGCATTTTCCCAAAAACCAGGGGGGCAGCACTTTGTGAATTTATATCTGGGTCCTCATTGTGTTTTATTGATCTACATGTCTATTTGGGGGGCCATCGCCCTGCAGTATGACTTGAGATCCAGTATGTTGAAACCTCCAGTATTAATTCTTTTTTTTTTTCGCTCAGTGTGGTGGTTGCTGTTGTCAGCTTGACAGAACCTAGAATCACCTGGGAGGATGGTCTCTGAGAACATCTGTGGTGGATTGTCTTGACCACATTAATTATGATGATGATAGGCAAGACCTGACTTAATTGTGGGTAGGACCATTCCCTAGGCAAGGGATCCCAGACTGTGTGAGTGCACAGCTGTGTGAGAGCTGAGCACCAACAAGCAATTGTTCTTTGCTGTCTCTTTTGATCAGCTGCTTCAAGCTCCTGCTTTGACTGCCCCACCATGAAGGGCTACACCGAGGACCATGGGTTACTTACTGTAAGCCCTTTCTCCCCTAGTAAATGGCATTTGTCAATAACTTACCACAGCAATGAGAAAAGAAGCTAAGACACTAGGGGTTGCTTTGGCAGCCTGGGGTCTTTTGTGCAACCATGTGGATTTTCACATTATATGTTTCTATATCTGTGAAGAATAGCATTGGAATTTTGATGAGGATTGCATTGAACTTGTAGATGATTTGCTAATGTAGCCACTTTTACAACACTGATTCTTCTAACCCACGGGTATGGAAGTAGGTCCATCTTCTAGTGTCTTCAGGTTCTTTCTTTGGTGTGTTGACATTTTCATTATAAAGACTTTTATCTCTTTGATCAGTCTTATTCCAAGGTATATCTACTCCTTCAAGTTTGCTCCAAAGTTGCAGGGGTGATCGTGGAAGCAATCAGGGTTCCTGGGTGTAAACATCCAGCTTCCCCATAGTTTCTTGTATTCAAGTTAATTTACCAATGGAGTTCTACTCAGTCATACTGCTTACCTCCTGTGTGATTTATGCTCAAAGGTATATGCTTAGAAACTTGCACTTTCCTAAGTCACCCATTGCTAGCACCTCTGATGACATGGTTACTTGTCAGTATTAGCATTGGCAAAACCTGCCAAATCCAGTCACACACACTTACGGCTGTTTCCTGCTTGCCTCTTTCTTCCCTTAGGGGTGTGCCAGCTGTGGTTGATTTTGCAGCAATGCGTGATGCTGTGAAGAAACTGGGAGGAAATCCAGAGAAGATAAACCCTGTCTGTCCCGCTGACCTTGTAATTGATCACTCCATCCAGGTGGATTTCAACAGAAGGTGAGGAGGGCTGGGAGGCTTTCCCCGGTTTTCTTCCTCATGCAAAATCTCGGAATACACTTTATAAAAATATGTGTACATGTTGGGCCGATGATAGCTCAGCAGGTCAGGGTACTTGCTGCCAAGTCTGAGGACCGGAATTCTGTCCTTGGGCTCTACATGCTAGAAGGAGAGAACCAATTCCCACACTGAGCCCCTGACATACACATGAGTGCCATGGCATACACATGCCCACACTTACCTACATACAGACTAATAAGTGAATCTAAAATAATTTTAATATGCATACATATATAGGAATATCTGTAAAAGTGTTGCCAAAAAGGGTTTTCCAATGATACTCCGAGAAATGGATTGTGTAAACCCTATCATTGCTTGTCTGTTTGAATGCATGGTCTGCATCAAGTAGCTTGACTCCAGCTTGAAGAATGACTCAGGACACACGTGTGCACCATGAGAGCTTGTCAGTGAAAGTGCATGTCTGGCTTTAGAGGAGTTGAGGTGTTTTAATCCACTGCACCTTTATTCCTCTTTTTTTTTTTAATCACAAATAACCATTCTGTGCCTGGCTCCCTGGGCCCGACTCCCTGGGCCTGGCTCCCTGGGCCCAGCTCCCTGACCTAAGCATAATGCCTACACTAGTTTTGCCCTCCATCTCTTCTGTCTGGGATAAATCCTCATCCCACTTTCTCCTGTCAAAGTCAGTGTCCTCTTTCCTAACCAGCTTGAATTCCCGCATGTCAGAAAGCCCTCATTGTCTAGCCTATCTTGTGATCATCTTGCCAGATTCCAAGTGAGGTGCCCAGTTCACTGGACTGGAGCTGTGCATGTAATAGGCATTTAACATAACTAAAACAGGTGACCCTGAAATCATGCCTAGGTTAAATGAGAAGCTAAGTTAACATGACTAAGGTACCTGTACATGGGGACAAACTGAATCTGTCCTTTCACCTGCCTCTCCACCCTTAGCACCCAAAGCTGTGGGCAGTACGGTGTCCTTATAAAGAAACTGGACATATGGCTTTACAATTGCAAACTCGCAGCTTAGCGATGACTTCTTAATAGATATTTAAAAGGTGAATACTTCTTAAGCAAACTATGTGTGGCATTTATAATCCTAGCTTGTTTCACAGATAGCTAAGATTTGTGTTTACAACTCAGGTAGTGATGGTCAGTTTTCCTGAGCTATTTATTTCCATCTTCATTCTCATTCTCCAAAGCCTTTGCTTAAATTGGAATCGTCGAGAGCAAGTCTTTGAGCTAGATGGCATCCAGACAAACATCACTCTGCGTTTCCAGTCACTTTATGAAGCACTGGAAGGTGCAGAACGCCATCCTGTACCACAGTAGAATCCAAGAAATGAACTTGGCACATCATGCACCCAAAGAACATTTGAAAAACTTAAGCATGAGAAAAAAAGAAACTAGTCACCTCTGTCCTTTGAATCAAACTGGTATGGACAGGCAGGAAAGGAGTAAGAGGAAATGTGATTATTTGTTCTTTTCTCCAAAAAGCAGAGTTTTATACCATCAAACTATGAAAGTTCTCATGCAAAGAAAAACATAAAAATCAGTATTGTTTCTGGCGGTGGTGGTGCTCACATTTAATCCCAGCACTCAGAGGCAGGGCAGGTGGATTTCTGTGAGCTCAAAGCCAGCCTGGTCTACAGAATGAGTTCCAGGATAGCCAAGGCTACATAGAGAT
>LOEQ01005991.1:18248-33699 GCA_001685075.1 Bramus lutescens | reverse complement strand
CCTCTGGAAGAACAATCAGTGCTCTTAACCTCTGAGCCATCTCTCCAGCCCCCTTGAAGCAAGTTTTAATTAAATACTGGCTAGGTGGATGGGCTCTGGCCAAACCCATCTCTGGTTTCTCAGAAGAAAATGGCCCCAAAGCCAGGCAATGGTGGCGCATGCCTTTAATCCCATCACTTGGGAGGCAGAGGCTGGTGGATCTCAGTGAGTTCATGGCCAGCCTGGTCTACAAAGTGAGTTCCAGGACAGCCAGGGCCACACAAAGAAACCCTGTCTTAAAAAACAAAACAAAAAAAAAAGGCCCCAAGTCACGGTTTACAGTGACTTAAGTAGTATTTCCCATCAGGTCCAATCAGAGGCATACATCCTGACATAGTTCCTGCCTGTGTATGAGCCTCCAGCCCTCACATGATCGAGCACATCCGGTGCAGACGGGTCAAACAAACTTGGTTAGGGGGTGAAAACCTGTGGCTTGTTCTCCCATAAACAGTGGCCTCCAGCATTCCAGGAACTCTCTGCCCTTGGGCAGGGGGCCTGCAGATCAGAGGCATTTTTGTTTCATGGCTCTCTAAGGCATAATAATTCAAACTTAAAATGTAATTTTGAGCCGGCAGTGGTGGCGCATGCTTTAATCTCAACACTCAGGAGGCAAAGGCAGGTAGATCTCTGTGAGTTAGAGGCTAACCTAGTCTACAAAAGCTAGTTCCAGGACAGGCTCCAAAGCTACAGAGAAACCCTGTCTTGGAGGGAAAAAAAGTGTAATTTTGGCTCTCATAAGAGGAGATAGAGAAGTCTTTTAACTGTTCTTCAGTGAACACCCAAAACACAAAGGAAAGAAACAAGATTCTGTGGGAGGCAGTAGGTGGCAAAAGGATATAAGGTCCAAACATATTAGCAATTTGTCGTTCTGGAGTTTTCTGAGGTCCCTGCCCTTTGCCCCCTTCTGGACTCCTGAGATGGGCTTCACTTTACCGCACACCCTGTAGGAACACGCTCCAGGTCAGATTCTCTCTCAGTTGAAAGTTCTGTTGGTCTGCATCCCCTGGGCTTTCCCCTTAATGCCTTCCTCACTCCAGCCCAAGGAGATTAGATAGTGTGGAGGGCATCCCTTAGATTTGCTTAGAAGAAATTGGACTCTAACTATCCTGCTGACCCTCATTGGTCTTGGATCCTACATTTACAGTTATGCCTACTCCCTAAAATGTGTTTGACCCTCAGTCAGTGTTCCTGGAGGTGTCATGTCCTTTTGTGGGCATGAGCACAGGGTAGCAGCTGGGTCACCCCGTACACACTCAGTTGACACGGTCAGACGAAAGCAACACTCTGCCTCCTTTTTCTGTAAGTCCATCAGGAAGCAAATGCCCTTTTCATCTCTTAGTTAGTACCAGTTCTTCACTTTTTATGTACTTTTGTGACAACTTTGCTCTTTCAGATGGGCCTGGAACATAATACTGAACTAGCATCCAATGTTCTATACACAAGAAGTCTGTGCTAACCCTGGTGTTGACCCAGGCTTCATTCAGTTAGGAATCAGTGTGCTGTTGGCTCCGAGTCCCCAGGGACCTTTGAGGATACTGAAGTCTGCCAGTGTCCCCTGTACCTAACAGAAAATGAAGAAGTATTTCATATATGCACAGACCATCCCTAAGACCCTGTTATACCTGTGATGGTATCAGTGCTACACAGTGCTGTGTAGGGAATAATGAGAGGGAGCAGGACATATTCGATACGGACACGTTCTTTTCTTCTGTTTTCAGTCTATAGTCAATTGACAAAGCCTGTAAGTTGGGGGCAAAACTGTCCATAAATGTCTTAAAATAAGAGAGCATGCACTACCAGGCTGTGTTAATCTGCTGATGGAAATGTGACCCATAAGAAGAGGTTCGGTCTTGGTTTTCACAACCCTGGGAAGAACAGACCTGACTGTGTGATAATGAAATGGGTGTGAGAGGCAGCTTCTCACTGGTCACGTGTTTTCCCCAGGAGTGAATGCACAAGGCCAGCAAGTATTTCTGAAGGATATCTGGCCAACCCGAGATGAGATCCAGGCGGTGGAACGGCAGTATGTCATCCCTGGGATGTTTAAGGAGGTCTATCAGAAAATAGAGGTGAGGCACACCGCAGTGCACACACGCACTGGGAGGTGTTGGCTTTGTGTCATCTCGGCAGACCCGACCAGAGAGACATTTATTTCTTCCTCTGACCAGGGCAGGGTTACAGGCCACTCGTCTCCCATGACTCACGTTTTTACAAAACCCACTTGCCACAGACTGGGAGGAGGCTGTGACACACAGCCTCAGTAACGGGCTTCAGACCCATCTCTCCCCCATGACAGTCATTGTATTTGTCACTGGAGTGCAGTCAGTTGGTTGAATGTACCTCTCAAGAGTCATTTGAATGTTAAAAACAAAAAAATGTATTAAGATCAGGATGTGCCAACTTGTTGAGATGAGAAAAGTTGTACATTTTAAAATAGGAAAAAAGCCAGGCATGGCGGCTCATGCCTTTAATCCCAGCACAACACTGAGGGGGGAAGGAGGTAGAAGCAGGTGAATCTCTGGGAGTTGGAGACTGGCCTGATCTACATAGTGAGTCCTAGGACAGCTACATAGTGAGACCCTGTCTCAAAATAAATCAATGAGTAAATAAATGGGAGAAAATGGGTGGGGTTCAGTCCCCTTTCCCAAGCCTCAGTACACTCTGCCCTGCTGGCCAAGGTCTTCTGACAGGGTGCTGGTTTGCAATGAGAACAGGACGCTAGGACAGGGGGCGTGGGCATGGGATTGTCCTGCTCGCTCCCATAAGCTGCTCGCTGAGAAACAGTATCCGGGAGCTTATTAGCCATCTGATGGAATGTTGCTGCGAGGACCAAGGTAAGGGATCTATGGAGAGAGTTCAAGCCACCTTAAATACACAGTGGCTGTCATTTTGCTCTTCAGTGTCCACGTGACCTGGGAGTTCACATTTTAAATGTATATATTCATTATATTCATTATCCTTTGGTTCCATCACAAAGAGGCCCCATGCCTTCCTGAGGAGCAATTGGCAGTGACTAGTGCTTGCTTGGGGAAGAGGGTTCACTTCCTTCAGTAGTGAAGCCAGGTAGCCAGGCTCCAGTAAATCAATGGGCCCAAGCTAGTGCAAGCAATGCTAATTAAACTCAGCAGAGCAGAGCAGAAAAGTCATGAGGATAGAAGTGGGATTAGGTGGGAAGAAGGGATGCGGTTAGAGTTGGAGGAGCTGTGAGAGGGAAAGGGATTTACCTAGGACACTGTATACATGTATATGAAATCGTAAAGAAGAATGTATGCACATATATTGGAAATGGAAGTCACTAAAATTTAGCAAGTTAAAACAAAACCATCTTGTGTCCATGGGTGCAGAGCCAGTGGGGCCTCAGCCTGCACAAGCAAAAGTCATCCCATCTGGATTGACATCATCTACTGAGGGCCACCCTGGGGACTGGACTGAGGTCCCCAATTTCACACTGGCCCTTAGCTGCCGGCTTCCCACAGCTCTGCCTCCATGGCTTCTTCACAGTCTCAGAGCAATAGTGAGAAGACAGTGTCTTCGTGGGAGGAGTCATCTGAGGAATGAGTCCTGGGGTGGGGTGATTAGAGGGTTTCTGCCTTTCTACCAGGCTTGCTGAAGGTTCCTGTCACCTAGCAAGACAAAGGAACCAGGAACCACTTTGTATTTCGCTTAGAATCAAAGTGACATTTAGTAGACCTCTTTTGAATGCTTTCTATTTGTATATCGAGTTTTTCCTGGCCTGGCATGTGATTAATTCTTTCCCCTTTTTTATTTAAGACTGTAAACAAAAGCTGGAACGCCTTAGCGGCCCCATCAGACAAACTGTACACATGGAACCCCAAATCTACATACATTAAGTCACCGCCCTTCTTCGAAAACTTGGTATGGTTTTATTATATTTTTAGATATTAGAAATTATATTTTATATATGTATTAAATTTTCATTATTCTGCGTATATGATGTCAGGGTGTGAGTGTGGGTGTGCCGTGACACAAGTGTGCAGTCAGAAGACGACTTGCTGAGTCAGTTCTCTCCTTCCCCACCAGGCTCCAGAATCAGACTCAGGTCACCAGGCTCAGTGCTGCTGACAAGAACATTTACCTGGAGCCATCTAACTGGCCTAAGTTGTTTAAATGTGTACGAGTTGTTTGCTCGCATGTATGTCTGTGCACCACGAGTATACAGTGTTGGGGGGGAGACTGAAGAAGGCATAGGATACCCTAGACCTAGAGTTACACAGTTGTGAGCCACCATTTCATGGTGGAAATTGAAGCCAGTTTGCGCTCCTGACCTCTGAGCCATTGCTCCAGCCCCTGGCTTTTTATTTTTTAACATAAGTGCTTTAAAAGCTGTTTTTACTTGTACAGTCTCACCCCACAGCCTTGTGCTGGCTGCCCATTGCAGTAAATCCTTTGCATACTCAAGCAAGTAGTGCTGGGAGTGTTGCATGAAGCTGGGAGGTTTGGCTGCAGGCACTGTTTCTCTGGCCAGGGGTTCTGTATGGCTGTGCAGAGACCTCCTAGTAGGTAGACACCACCTAGAGGAGGACCAGCTAAGATCCGCAGGACTGGTCCAGGAGAATATCCTCAGGACCTGCCGTATTTATTTGAATCTTATACTCCATGACGGATTGCTATGGAGGGGGCTAGGAGGAGGAGTCAGCAGCCCAGCTGTCCTTGGCATGTGAGGGATTACCTGGAGATGCAGCAAGGATGTCCCTGCAGCTGCGTTCCCATCGACTTTGAGGGTCAGTGCCAATACGTCACCTTCTGTCCAAGGTTCAGACGTGAATGATCTCAGTTTACCTTCTTCTACTTGTGAACGCCATCACTATGAGCCAGCAAACTAGAATCTTCCATGCATTGATGTGGAGCTCTCAGTCTGGTACCCCTGGTTGAGCTCAGCTGGTGACCTGTCTGGAAATCCTGGGCAAACGCTGACTTGTGCATTCTTCTGCAGACTCGAGATCTCCAGCCACCCAAGTCTATAGTGGATGCCTATGTGCTGCTAAATTTAGGAGACTCAGTCACGACGGACCATATCTCTCCAGCAGGGAATATTGCGAGAAACAGTCCCGCTGCTCGCTACTTGACCAACAGAGGGTAAGCATGGGGGAGGCGGGAAGACTGACGGCAAAGGGAGGGAACATGATGAGGCTGACGTTCTCTTTTCACGGGGCACCTGTGGGATCACACTGCTCATGAATCACAAGTGGCCAGGAGCAGCAGCTTCCTAAGCAAGCGTATGTCTTAGGCTCAGCATCAGCCCCCTCCCAAGCCATGGCAGAGCCTGCTTGAGGGCCAACGGCAGCGATATAACCTGACATTCATTTTCACGTCCTGTTGGGACAGTGTGGACAGAACCGCCTCACGACTGTGCAACTCACTCCCACTCATCCTCTCAGACCTGTCAATATCTATAGCTTCATCTGCATCATCTGCCCGCTGAATATAGATGAGTTTGGAGATTCCCTGAGACTCATGTGAGGAGAAAAAAAGTCCTGATTTCTGTCCTCCCTTCCAAATCAGTTCCCTTGGAGAGAGGGCCCGAAGCTAATTTGAGAAGCAGAACAAACACTTTTTTCTTTGGGGGTCATTGTCTTGACATAGGAGCTCTTTAGGGAAATGAAAGCAAGCAATTGAAATGTCCCCCTCCCCACAATGCACAAACCAGCAACATTTTTGGACAGGGTTTCAGAGGTCCTGAGGCATGCTTGCCTATTCCTGAAGCCCGACCAGAAGCTCTCTTAACCACCAAATACAGGTCTAACAGTCTAGTTGTGTTAGCATCCACCCTGGCATTGTAAGAAATAGGCCAGTGAGCTAGCTACTGTGTCCACTAAAACTTGCTGTCCTGGGCCTGCAAAGTTCCTTTCCTTGGTTCTCATGCACACGATAGATACGGGATCAGACATTCTCTTGTGCCTCGTTGGCCCTGCCATGATTCCTCTCTGGACGGTTGTATATCATCTTGCCACCACGCTGCTTCACTTTGCATGAGGCCCTGATTGTTCAGGGACAAATTCAGGCCACTTCTGGTTAGTTTATGGAGTGTATTTAGTTGTCTCCCATTCTCTAGTCCACCTGATTGCCTCCCTATTATTTTTAATTCAGTTTTGACCTTACATGTAGCTCCTGTGCTAAGAGGATAAACACTCCTAACAGAATTCCTTCTAATTTTCTATTCAGACCTGAAAGGCTCTTGAGTTGGCCCTGGAAAACACTGGTCCCTCCCTGCTCTGCCCCTGCTTGGCTCTCCCAGTTGAGGCTTTGAGAAAGTCTGTAGAGCAGTACCTGGCAGGCTCAGTGACATGCTGGGTTTATAGCATTTTCTCGCCTGTGTGTAAGCTAAGTTTTCTCTTTCCCCATGCCACTAAAGAGCTCCCCCGCTTCTGTTATCAGCCTGACTCCACGAGAGTTCAACTCTTACGGCTCCCGCCGGGGAAATGACGCCATCATGGCACGAGGGACATTTGCCAACATTCGCTTGCTGAACAAGTTTCTGAACAAGCAGGCTCCTCAGACTGTGCATCTTCCTTCAGGAGAAACCGTGAGTACAATCTCTCTTCTATCAGAAACCAGTGTCTGTCAGGCTTTGGAGCCTGGCTCTTCACAGTGGCTTTCCTGTCTTCACAGCTGCGGCTTGCCTTGTGTGGGAGGGGGGAGGTCGCTTGTTGGTCCCCGCTAGCTTAGACCCGAAACAATCACACAGAAACTGTATTAATTAAATCACTGGCCCATTAGCTCTAGCTTCTTATTAGCTAATCTCTTACATTTTAATTTAACCCATTTCTATTAATCTGTGTATCACACGTGACAGTGGCTTACCAGCTAAAGTTCCCAGCATCTACCTCTTGCAACTCCATCACTTCTCTCTGACTCCGCCCTTCTTCCTCCCAGAATACAGCCTAGCTTTCCCCGCCTAGTTCTATTCTTTTCTGCCATAGGCTCAAAGCAGTTCTTTATTCATTAACCAATAAAAGCAACTCACAGACAGAAGGACCTCCCACACCAGCCTGGCTTCCTATAGGTCTTGCTAGGTGCCCATCTATATTAGAGATTACAGTCTCTTACTGCTTAGTAGTTGAGTACCATGGTTAAACCAAGTCTCATTTCATGAAAGTTGAGCTAAAAAGAAAAAAAAAACTCTGAGTGAAATTTCATATGTATTTAAAGTGCTTAAAGACTAAATTCCAGATTATTCAGCGTATTTATCAAAAAGAGCTATGGTGTGTCCCCACTGGTATTTGTTTTAATCCACTTCATCCACAAAAGGAAGGGTCACGGTGGCCCTTTGAGGTCTGCCCAATCCTATAGGAGCTGATTGAAGCTGCTTTATATGTTGGAGTTGTTTATTTGTAGATGTGGGTGTATGAGGTGGGCTCTGTATGCAGAGCCATCTGAGGTGAGGTCCTAGAGCTAGCTATTTACCTCTCTGGGCCTCTCTGTAAATTTGTGACCTAGAAATAACACCAACCGTATGTGACTCTGAAGCTTAAAACAAGATGGGATGGCCTGGAAGATCTAGACGGTAGTACATCTGCAGGTCCCCAAAAGTGTGACCTGCCAGCTTCCTTTTTTCCCCATATTTTTCTTTTACTGAAAATAGACTGTTTTTCATATAATATATTCTAATTACAACTCCCCAACAACAACAGTTTATTTGAGCTCCTCCCCTCTCCCATCTACAGCCACAAAACAAACAAAGCAGAATAGACCAAAGTAAACAAGCCAGGAGTGGTGGCTCATACCTTTAATCCCAGTGCTCAGGAATCAGTGGCAGGTGGATCTCTAAGTCTGAGGCCATCCTGGTCTACAGAGTGAGTTCCGGGACAGCAAGGGCTAAACAGAGAAACTCTGTCTCAAAACAACCAAAACACACATAAGCAAACAAGAAAAAAAAGCATAAGAAACACATATTATAGATGCAGAGACAAAAATATTTGCACACACATGAATCATATAAAAACACAAAACATATATGCACAAAGAAACCTGTAATTTCTTTTTAATGCCCTGACAAAATATTATAAGGCAAAGAACTTCTAAAGATGTCACTGGGTTGCTTTCATTGCAAGTGGTCATCAATTGTGATAGATTCTGGGTTAGGGATGTGGACTTGTGTGCATGTCCCCTCTCTGCCCTGGAACTCTATCTACTGCACCCCTGTACAGGCCTCGTGTGTTTTCATGGTCTCTCTGAGTTCATATGTGCATCCTTCCTGCTGTGCTTCTAAAGCCTTGATTCCTTGATATCCTCCAGCCCCTCTGGCTCTTACACTCTTCTGATCCTCTGTAGTGTGTTTTGCTCTTTTACTCTTTGGCTTTTGGGACTTTGTTGGGGGCCTGCCACCCAGCTCCCAGATAAATCATACATGGAGGCTTATTCTTAGTTGAGTGCCTAGTCTTATCTTGGCTTGTTTCTTGCCAGCTTTTCTTAAATTATCCTATCTATCTTTGCCCTTGGGACTTTTATCTTTCTCTATTCCTGTATACTTTTTCTTTCCTTCTTCCTCGGTGTCTGGCTGTGTAGCTTGCTGGCTGTCCCCTGAAATCCTCCTTGTTGGAAGGAACTGCTTATTGCAACAGTGCTTGGCCCATTAGCTCTAGCTTCTTATTGGCTAACTCTTATATTTATTCATTAACCAATAAAAGCAACACATAGACAGAAGGACCTCCCACACCACCTCCTCCTTCCTTTCTCATTCCAAAATCCTCAGATCCCTTTCTCCAAGACTTCTCCTCATATTTACCCTCTCTGCCTGCCAGCCCCACCTATTTCTCTCTCCTGCCTCACAATTGGCTGTTCAGCTCTTTATTAGCCCATCACATGTTTTAGACAGGCACAGTAACACAGCTTCACAGGGTTAAACAAATGCAGCATAAACAAAAGTAACACACCTTAGAATAATATTCCCCAATGATTGTTCTCTTCTGAAAACTTCCTTAAGCTCTGAGGGAAGGGATTTAATAGAGATATCCTATTTAGAGCGGAGTATTCTAAGGTCTCTTACTCTCTGCATACTGCCTAGCTGTGGATCTCTGTTTTTGTTACCATCTACTGCAGATGAAAGCTTCTCTGATGATGACTAAGCAAAGCACCCATCTATTAGGACAGCAGAATGTCATCAGGAGTCAATTTATTATTACATTTCCTTAGCAGAATAGTACTGTTTGGTTTTCTTCTAGGTTTCTGAGCCATCTAGTCTCTAGATGTTGATCATAAAACCATTGTCAAAGATGGGTTCCATCTCATGGACTGCTCCTTAATTCAAATCAAATGTTGTTTGCTGTATTAGTCAGGGTTCCCTAGAGGAACAAAATTTATAGAACAAATATTTTGTGGGGGATTTATTAGAATGGCTTACAGGCTGGTGTCCAAATAGTCCAATAGTTGCTGTCTATGGAAGGTCCAAGAATCCAGTAGTTATTCAGACCACAAGGCTGGATGGCTCAGCTGATCTAAAGTAAGAGCAAGCAGGCAAAGAAAGATCAAGCTTCCTTTTTCTGTGTCCTTTTATATAGGCTGCAGCAGAAGGTGTGGTCCACATTAAAGGTAGATCTTCCCACCTCAAAGATATAGATTAGAAAAAGGTCTTCCACTTCAAATTATTTAATTAAAAAAATCCCCCACAGGTGCACCCAGCCATTTGGGTTTCAGTTAATTCCACATGTAGCCGTTGACAACCAAGAACACCCATCTCAACAACACCTGTCCCAAGAACACCCATCACAAGAACTCCTGTCCCAAGAACACCCATCACAAGAACTCCTGTCCCAAGAACACCCATCACAAGAACTCCTGTCCCAAGAACACCCATCACAAGAACTCCTGTCCCAAGAACACCCATCACAAGAACATCTGTCCCAAGAACACCCATCACAAGAACACCCATCACAAGTTCAGCCCAGGTCAACTTGGCACGCAATAATACGTCATGTTAATTCACAAGCTAGTAATTGCTATGGAGGCAGGTAGCTTGTTTCCTTCTGACCCTGCCTATTTGCTTGGACAGAGAGAGGCACTTCCTCCTATGTAGCAATTTCCATATTCATGAGTTGTATCTAATCAAGAGATACAGAATCTTTCCTGATTTCAGTGGTAACAAATGAAATCAACCCCAGGCTGAGCCATCCACCAGGATATTAACATGTTTAGGTAAACCCTATTTTAGAGTTTAATGAAAGTCTTGTCTTGAGCCCCTTCCTCAGTCACCAATGATCCAATCAGCTGTCTGGGGAATTCTCAGCTCAACAGACTATCCTGTGAAAAGCAGATTTGTTTGTGGAAGATGTTTCTCATTACTAAATTAGCTGAGCCCTCCTGGCCTGCTGCTTCATGCTTTGGTGCATGCTTCTGCTGCATCTGCCAGGGCTGCATGGAGAGGGCAAGAAGACTTTGCATTTCATGCTGTTTCTAAACATACCACCTTGTCTTGCTACCTTTCAGAACTGACCCCTGCTGGGCCTCTACTATTGGGCCAAAACCCAGGCTTCATGGGGTTTTTGTCTTTTAAGTTCCAAATGGTTTAGTCAGTAGAAGAGAA
This sequence comes from Bramus lutescens, assembly GCA_001685075.1. Lineage (NCBI taxonomy): Eukaryota > Metazoa > Chordata > Mammalia > Rodentia > Cricetidae > Bramus > Bramus lutescens. The sequence goes on along the minus strand of LOEQ01005991.1, from coordinate 23,120 downwards.
GGAAAAGAAAAGTGGACTTGGTTCCCTTTGTTCTCTGATGCCCTCGGATTTGAATTTGTAATACTGGGCAGCAGTAAGGTTCAGTCTGGGAGAAATGCGTAGATGAGAGCTAACTGGGGGGTCACAACCTAGACATGGCCACGTTTTCAGTTTCTCATTGACTTAGCTGTCTTTCTTCTTCCTCAGCTCGATGTGTTCGATGCTGCTGAGCGGTACCAGCAGGCTGGACTTCCCTTGATTGTTCTGGCTGGCAAAGAATACGGTTCAGGCAGCTCCCGAGATTGGGCAGCCAAAGGCCCTTTCCTGCTGGTACGGATGGAGCAGAGGCTTCCTGGTGGGGCAGTCTCAAGATCCGGGGCAGGAGTGGGGAGGGTGCCTGGGAAGAAGTGCTACGGCTTTGTTTCCAAGACATTATGAGAGAGCAGGTTGTGGACGCTTGTGCTATTCATGCAGCCTGTTTCTCTGTGCATCTGGACTTTTCCACTCAGAGGGCAACAGTCCAAGGAGAACTGGCTCACATGGATTAATTAGGTGGGCTTGGGACCAGCAGCCATTGACTCTAAATGACTTTGGAGGAGAAAGCCTGTGAGGGCTAACACATTCAGAAATGTTATATGCAGTTGTCTTTTTTTTAATAAATAGAAAAAAACTAGCATGGCTTTCATAATCATCACTACTCTAGAGGGAGTGGGACCTGGGAGAATAGAGCCAATAGATGAGGTAGGTTAAAGTCCCACGCAACCACCAGACAGTTTATACTGTGAGAGTGTGAGAGTTAACAAGGGTCACATTGGTAAAACGCCCATTGAGATCAAGCTGTATACAGTCACAAGGACAAGCCGCATGTAGCAAAAACATGTTTTTTTCATAGAGATGTATAAAGGATAATTTAAACATTTAGTTGAATTGAATCATAACAGCAAGCAATAATGAGTAATCTGAAATAAACTCATTCCTATCCGGCACGTCTGGGAGGAGCACAAAAACATCCCAAGAGCAATTCCATGTTTTAAAGAAACTGAGATCACAAGACTCTTGTCTTGTTTCTTGGAGTGTTCTCACAAGCACTCAGAATTCTCCTCACATGACTCTGTTCCGGGACCACGTCCCGACACATAATTGATTAGGATTATTGTCCTCGGTGAATGTAAGACGCAAGCGGCAAGCTGTATGGGAGCAGTGAGGAGTGGCTCCTTTAGACGCTAGGTTAAAGTAAGACTGGGTGCTTTTCTTCTAAACGACATGTGTGCAGTCCGTTCATTCATGTGTATGTGTACGCAGCAGCCACAGGTCAGAGGACGGATAACTTGCCCTTGATTCTTGCCTTGTGGGACCTAGGGCTTGATGGCAAGCACCTTTACCTACTGAGCTATCTCACCAGACAAAGGAGGTACACATTTTATATCCCTAAAATCCATTCTGCCAGTGTTTCTTGGCTTTGGAACATTTGGGGACATTTTTGGTGTTATACTTGGAAAGTCCACTTCAAAGACCTGAACATTGGGATTTTAAAAAACTCCCTGATGGTTCAAAACCTACTGCTTTACAGCCAAGTTCTTGAAACTCAGATGAAATCACACACACACACACACACACACACACACACACACTCCTACACCTCATGCCCCTGCAAGGTTCTGGTGCAGCAGATCTGAGGTGGTATCTAAGAATTTATACCTAGAAAGAAAACCTAGCTAATCCAGTTCTCTGCTGTATTGATTACTGTTTATATTGCCAAGTACACCCTAACAACAAAGGTCCTTCAACGGAAGCTGAATAGCACACTGTTCAGCGCAGTTGGGTCCTGGAACAGGAAGCGTGAAAGGAGTGCACACCGATCATTCGCTTGGGAGTCCATTCTCTCTTGATTAAACCCTTGGAATCTGCTGATATGTGCCCACAGTAAAAGAAAACCCAAGGGAAATAGCGATTTTTTTATATTGTGATATGCATTGTAGATACAAATTAGCTGAGGGATTTTGTTTCTCAAAGTGGCTAACTGCATGGCCTGACAGCATGGGTTCAAATACTACATAAAACTCCCGTAATAAGAGGGATGAGTAATAGCATCTGAAGCTCTCAGAGTTGGTGGAGGGCAAGAAAGAATCCCTGATTGCTGGTATATTGTAGGCAACCAGATAAGACTCACTACTCAGTTATTTGTAACTAGAAGGCAGCACTTTCGATGAATGACTAGCAGGTACCCAGAATCTAGCTGTGAGCATTTCTGAAGAATTTGTAACAGAGCCGTGTCCAAACTTCTCTCTTGGCTCACCAGGGAATCAAAGCTGTGCTGGCAGAGAGCTACGAGCGCATTCACCGCAGCAACCTGGTCGGGATGGGGGTGATCCCCCTTGAGTATCTGCCCGGTGAGACTGCAGACTCGCTGGGACTCACGGGTCGGGAACGGTACACTATCGACATTCCTGAAACCCTTAAGCCGCGCATGAAGGTTCAGATAAAGGTGAGCAGAGCATCCGCAGCAGGACCTGAAGCCAGGGCCTGATGTTTGTCATCAGCTGCTAGGAAGAGGTTGGTGGAGGAAGGGGCGTTAACTCGAGGCGACTTTAGGTGAGAAGCCTGCTGGTGCTGCCCACCTTCCTCCCAGCAGAGGAGAGCTCTTAACTCATAGTGTTCATCAGTTCATTCTGAACTCCCATTCTCTCAGTTTCTTCCAACCCAGAGAACAGTGATGAAAGTTCAGTAATACTTCTCCTGTTATCAAAAATTTCCCTTTTTTTTTCTTTTTTAATGAAAATATGATCAACAGATCCTGTATGCACTCTCTTCATGAGCATTATCTGAGGCTCCAGGCTTTAATTAGCCCCGTGGTTGTGGTTTAATTGAGAAATGTCCCCCATAGCCTCTGGCATTTAAACGCTTGGTAACCAGNTGGTGTCTGGGCCGTCTGTGGCCTGGTGGGGGGAAGCGTGTCACCATGTTACCGGGGGCAGAGCTTGAGAGCTCAGAGTCTCACAATTACGGTTCCCTCTCTCAGGTAGTTGACATGAGCGCTCAGCTTCCTGCTCCCGCAGCCTTGCCTGCCCCTTGCTGTCATGCCCCCACACCATGATGTCTTATCCCTCTAGAACCACAAGCCGAGATAAACTTCTCTAAGTTGCTTTGGTCACGGCGTTTTACACAGCAACAGGAAGTAGCTAATATAGAGGCGGTGACACATCCTTAGGGGAGGCAAGAATAAAGTGCCCAGCACCAGAGTCCCAGGGGGACTTAGCACTAAAGAAGCACTGAGGTCACTGGATGACCCCAGGCAGCAGCTGGAGCAGCTGCTGAAGGAACAACCTCAGTGAGACCCCTGCTGCCCAGAAAAGACTTAGGAGAAAGCATCACAGTGTTAATCATACCTGCTGTCCTGGGAGGCTACCTTGTTCCTGCGTGCCTCTCACCTGCATCGTTGATTCTGCATTAGTCCTGCAATTCTCAGTCTTCGGTGGGCACATAGATCCCCAGGGCTCTTGTTGAAATGCACAGGCTAACCCAGGAGGTCTGGCTGAGTGCAGAGACCGCCAGTTCCTTATGCAGCTAGCACTGCTGCGGTTTGGGCCTCACCTCAACTGAGGCTAGCGGGCAGCCAGGTGGAATTTCCCTGAGGCGGGTGTCTCGGCCCCTCCTTCAGCTCACTCTGCCCCTCCTTCAGCTCACTCTGCCCCTTTGCCTTTGCAGCTGGACACTGGGAAGACCTTCCAGGCTATAATGAGGTTTGACACTGACGTGGAGCTCACTTACTTCCGTAACGGAGGCATCCTGAACTACATGATCCGCAAGATGGCCCAGTAAGGAGCTGGCCTCCCAGGAGACCTGCCCCGTTGGTGCCAGAGCCAGTGAGGTACCAGGCCCCAGCAGCTGAGGCCTGGTAAAGCAGCCACCTCTACCCCTAATGAGGGGGCTGCCAAGATGAGCAAGTGGGCACTGCCAATGCTGGAGTCACCGGGCCAGGACTTTCTACATTCTTGATTTGTTAATCTTTTTATCCTTTTCTATAATTTGGAATCTAGAATCATGGGAAGGTCAATAGTACCAAAAAGAGAACTAGCTTGTCTTTAAGTTACTGATCACCGGACATTGATTTTTTTTTCACTCTGACTAATCTTCAAATGAACACTAGCCAGTATTCTCAGAAGTATCTTCTAGCCTTTTTACTGTTTTTCTCTGCTCAGTGAACCTTTCCTCAGAGAGCCCATTCCTCTATTCATTACACCAGTGTTGACTGACATAGGTAAGAACTTCTTCACACTTCAGATCATAGCAGTGATGTCATCCCCTCCTACTAGGTGAGCAGAACCCTGGTGGGTAGGTCAGCCATCAAAGGGGTTTATGTACCTTTCAATCAACATGAGAAATCGTCTTGACCATTTTCAACATTTGTTGAGAGGGGGGCCTTTGTCTGAAAGTAACTGGGGAGAGAGACGGGATTTCTAATTTGAATAAGATTAAATATATTTTCATGAAAATCTGTTGGCTTTGGAATTGAGTTCTGTTGGGAATGTGACCACAGTGCTGTGACACGGAGAGCCATGTGAGCCCTGAGAGGCCTTCATATCTGCTCCTTCTACCATTGAATCTGGACTCTAGACCTGAGGGAATGTCAAGGAGCCAGTGTGTGAGCTGCCTGTTGAGAGCAACGGGAAAGAAGAAGGTTCCTTCTTCCTTGGTTGCAGCAGCAGCAAGGAGCAAAGGCTTCTTGGTGTCCTAAAATCTGTTCACTCATTTTGACAGCTGGGATTATTTCGTGGTGTGCCTTGTCCTGCTCAGACTGCCACAACAAAATGCCATGGACTATGAATCATCCCTCCCCATCCTGTTCAAGAACATGTGGGAACTTGCACATGGGCATGCGCACACACACACACA
>LOEQ01005991.1:5291-18219 GCA_001685075.1 Bramus lutescens | reverse complement strand
ACACACACACACCCCTTCTCTCTGGAAGCTGGCTTGCTGCCGTTTGCTTGGCTCTCACAGTGTGAGCCTGGTTTCTTTGGGTCTGAATGAGAACTAGAGCTGAGGATGTTACCTATGCTATGCATGGCCTGACCCCTAAGCCTTGATTCCAGACTAGCCAGTACCTCTGTTATGGATTAAAATTTCTACTGGGAGAGGGGTTGCCTTGTGTCTCTGTAGTAGTCTGAATGCAATTGGCCCCCATAATCTCAGAGGGAGTGGCACTATTAGGAGGCGTGGCTTTGTTAGAGTGGGCATGGCCTTGTAGGAGGAGGAAATCTCACTGTGGGTGTAGCGTGAATTCTAATTGGTTTTAATAATAAAAACCTGGAGTCAGATACTGGGGGTGAAGATTGAAAGAACAAAGAAGTAAAGCAGTCAGCCCCTAGTTCTTACCTCTACAAAATCCTCAGACCCAAGGGGGCAAGATCCTGCCTCCATGGATCCTCAGACTAAGCTGGGAATCCTGTCTCTACAAGTCCTCAGACTGAATACCATGAGCTCCTGTGTCCTCCTGCTCAGCCAATCCTTTCCTGTCTCCACCTCCCTAGTGCTGGGATTAAAAGTGTTTGATTCCCAAGTACTGGGATTAAAGGTGTGAGCCATCACCGGCTGACTCTTTCTCTTTAGGACTAGAGTAGCCCAGGGTGGCCTTGAACTCACAGAGATCTGTCTGCCTCTGAGCACAGGGATTAAAGGTGTGTCCCACCACTGCCTGGCCTCTATGGCTAACTAGTGGCTTAGCTCCGAACTCTTCAGGCAAGCTTGATTTGTTAGATCACAAACAAAACATTACCACACTGGGGATGGCCTTCGAGTTCTCTTTTTCTCAAGCTTCCCTCCAAGTGACAGTTGACTTCCTGTTGCTTCTGAGTCAAGACGTAGGACTGCCAGCTCCAGCACGGCATCTACCTGCATGCCACAATATTCCTCATCCTGACCGTAACAGACTGAACCTCTAAAGCTGCAAGTGAGCCACCTCAATTAAATGTTTTTATTTATAAGAGTTGCCATGGTCATGGCATCTCTTCACAGCAATAGAAACCCTAGCTAAGACAGTCTCTTAATTTTTTGAACTGAAAAATAAAAAAATGTATTTACTTTGAACATGATTTATCTAAATGTATAAACATTGTAGAGTGGCTAAATTGGGCCTCACATACTTACTTTTTATGGTGAGAATACTTCCAAGAATGTATTTTGAAAAGAATATATAGTGTATAGGTATGAATAGCAGTCAGCATGCTGTACCACAGAACTCCCACGTTCCTTCCTCCTGAATGAACTCCCGGTCCCTTTCAGGTTTTCACATGTGCTTGCAGTGCTTTCTCCCATTTCCTCCACAGCTGACTCTTCACTGCTCCCTTTTTATTTCGATGCTCGTCTTAGCCCCTTGCAGTTACTGCTGCATCATCAGACTTTAGACATAATGAGGTTGTGCAGTTGTCTGTCTCTTGTGCGTGGCTTTTGCATTTAACATAATGTCCTTAAGGTCCCCATAGAGCCACATGTGGCGTATTTGTGTGTGTGCACATGCGCCCTCTGTTTTCTCTGTTGACTGAGCCGTGGATAAACACTAGACAGGAGGCAGATTTCATACCTTGGCTTTTGTGAATGATGCCAAAATGGATGTTGGGGCAGGTGTCTCTTCAACATGCTGCTTAGATCCCTTTGGATGCGTAGCTAAAGAGGAATGGCTGTGTCCTAGCATGTTCTTTTGGAGTTTCTAGAGGGCGACATACTGTTTCCATAGTGCCTTTACATGTACATGTGTGCACTCATGCCTTCTTCCATGCTGTCACCGTACTAACCTCTCATCTTTCTGATAACGATCATGCTCAAGGATTTGAGGTGAGAACTCATAGTTTTATTGGTGGCTCCCTGGTGATACATGATGTTGAGTATATTTTCATAAACACATTGGTCATTTTGTAACTTCTTTTGAAAAATGTCTCAGTCCTTTGCCCATTTTAATTGAATTATTTGTTTTTGTTGGTGAATTTTAATACCACATATTCCAGATATCAACTATCTATCAAATAGTTTCTCCTATTTTGTAGTCAGGTTGACTTATGACTATTTCTTTTGCTATAAAACTTTTATTCTGAAGCAGTCTGATGGGCCTATTTTCACTTTCTTTGCTTTTATCCTTGAAGCTCTGACTAGAGCTAGTCCAGAAGAACCGTTATGATAACCAATGCCATGGCATTCTCCCCATGTGTTTATCTAATGCTTTTGAGGTGTGAGGTCTTATGCTTAAGCCTTCGATCTAGTTTTAGTTGATTTTATATAAAGTATAAGATAAAGGTTCGACTTCATTTTTTTTTTTTTTTGCATGTGGCCATCCATTTTTTCCAACAGCATTTATTGAAGAGAGAACTCTTTCTCCATGTTGTGTGTTCCTGGCTTTCTTGTCAAGTCATTTAGTCAGCCTGTAGGTTTTTCTTTCCGGGGGTCTTTGCATCTGTTTTTGTATTAACACCATACTATTTGTATTGTTGTGTCTTTGTAGTGTCTTTGGAAGTGAGGTAACAGTGATGACTCTAGCTTTGTTTTTACGCTCAGCACATCTTTGTCTGGAGGGAGTCTTGTGGTTTCATGTATGTAGTAAGAGGGCTTTTATTTCTTAGAAAAACATCATTAGGGAAAAATAGCACTGGAAATTTCATGGGATTTTGTTCAATCTTCAGAGCATGGTGTTAGTGCAGACATGTTAATAACTTTAAGTTTTCCACTGCATGGAACTGAATTTCCTTAATTGTTCAGGAATATAATATTTATGCGGTTTTGCACATTTCTAAAATGCTTCCTGTTGCTGGTAGGTGAGGACTTACTTCCTTTTGTGTAGCTCTAGTTGCTTAGCAGCGATGTTGTCCCTTTGTCTTCTCAAACCTTCCTGTGTGAGCAGGTGATGTTCTTCACTGGCGTCTTTTGTGTGCTGACCAGAGGACTGAAGTGTGCTCACCTGGAGGCCCTCAGGGGTCATGGGATACTGCAGGCTGTTTTAAAAGCCAGTGACACTCTGATCACATTTAAAAAAAAACTCCCTTCCACATTTTGTATTTTAATTCCACACTTGACATGTTTTTATATCGTGCATCTCTTACCAAATGATTGTAATTGTTGAACATCTTAATAGTGTTAACTTTAACCCTTTAAAATGGAAGTAAATGGCAGTAAAAGATCTACATACCATACAGCCATGTTCTCGAAGTGTCTACTTGCTTTACCTGTGAGTTTTGCGCTGCTGTGTCTTTTCTTGTTCCTCACTTCGACTTGAAGAGCTGCCTGTGGCATTTCCTGTGACAAGTCTGTTGGAGATGACATGGTCATCTTACATTGGGAAAGTCTTTATCTTATCTTCATTTTAGAATAGATGTTCTAGGAACAGTATTCTTGATTGCCAGTTTTGAGGGGAGAGGGTGTTTGATCTTGGTCTTCTCAGCCTCTAGAAATGTCTGTGCTTACGCTATCCAGATGCTGTCGCAGCAGCCTGAGTGGACAAGGACACTGGTTGTGAGGGAAGTGTCTTGTGGCTGTGACTCGGGCCCTTTCACTCTCAACTCTATCCAAACATATCTTCTGTTCTTTCTGCTTCAGTATTCTTGGCCTGTGCCCCATGCTCATCCAAAATAAGACTGTACAGCCTTTTACCTGAGTTCTCAAGGAGGTGCTGGCCCACTTATTCTCCAATTGGAAGTATAGTTCCTGCTGGTTCCACTTGCTTCTACCTCTTGGAAAGGGAGGATAATCTCATTGGTGTTTATGACTTTCCAAGTGCACTACTGCCTTATTCTTCCTAAAGAACAGGCATTCCTTAGCATCCAAAATGAGTTAATAGGTGAGTTTACTTAACACAGCAACAAAGTGCATGTACCTTTTGGGGTGTGTGTGTGTGTGTACACAACACAAAGGAAGGATATGCTAGTCATGTCAGTTTTAAGCAAAAGGGAAAACTAATTTGGCCCATGTAACTAAAAGGCTAGTGACATCATGGCCTCAGGCTCAGATGATTCTAGTGATTTAAACTAAGGCTCCTTACCTATTATCTCCCCTCTGAGCTCAGGTTCTCATGGGCTCCAAGAAAGCATCTCTGTGTTCTTCTGAGTCCCTTCATGGGTCAAGGTTATGGCTACCATACTGTGTTTGTTGTCACTTAATTCTTTGCAAACAGTTGCCTTAGGCACAGACAATAGTACTTTCTGCTCATCGGTGAAGAACCTTAACTTTGGCCCAGCTTCCTTGGGATGGTGTCTGAGTTACTCTAATGTAAAAATACACCTTGGCCCAGCTTCCTAGGGACGGTATCAGTGTCTGAGTTACTCTTCTGCTCCTGTAGGAATACACCCTGACAAAAGCAACATACAGGAGAAGGGCTAATGGTAGAGAAGACATGGTCGCAGGAAGCAGAGTGAACAGGAAGCGGAACCAGCTGTAAAGTCTCTGGATCTATCCCTAGTGACTTCCTTCCTCTGGAGAGGCTCCACCACTTCCTGTTCCACAACCTTCCTAACAGCACCACCCTCTGGAGACCGTGTTCAAACTGGGTGCCTTCAGACCACAGTTGACACAGTGTGGGGCAGCCAGCCCATGGGTTGTACAGGAGCAGCACAGCCCTGCTTGTGAAAACAGTAACTGTGGTTCCACTGACTGCTTTAGGAAGCTGTTAAATGTCATCACCACAGATGAGACTTAGCACTCAGCTGATTTCTGTTCTCAGTCAAATTGCCATAAACAAAGGTAATCAAAGCTGGTATTTTTATTAGGAGTTTTCAAAGTTTGCACCCAGCAAGCCTGTACCTGCCTATTAAATACAGATTTGTAGAGTGAATTGGTAGTTATATTTATGGTGCATTTAAACTGTTTACTGACATGATCCAGAAGTTTATAGTGCACTTTGATCTCACCTGGCTGGCTGGTATCCTGACCATAAATCTATTCCTGCATTTCTACAGGACGCTAATTAACAATGTCCAATGAACAGAAGTGTTTCCAGAACCACTGCTTTAAATGGATGTGAGTGTGCCAGCAGCAATACAATGATCACATACATGTGCTGCAAATACCAAGCAAGGCCTCCCTGGCTGCACAGTGCACGCCCCAGAGGCCCTCGCAGCCCTGTGTCAAAGGACTTGCTCACAGAAATAGTGCTGTCTGGTTAGCCTGGCATTTGAAACCTAGTTAATGCTGAGTCTGTCTTAAGTACAGGAGTCAGGATTTATCAACCTTATCGCACAATGAGGCCTTTGAAGACTCCATTTCAGGATGAAAATGCTGCAGTACCAGCACTGACCACAAAATAACAAGGTCTGTGATTTTAGAGCAAGCTGTATCTGAACGTCAAAAAGGACACATGCTGGCAACCGCTAGGACTCTAGTGGAGACCGGTCCCATGTTTGTGGGAGAGTCTAGATGCAGCCTGCCATTAAGAAGTCCAAAGATCAGCATGCTGGCATTTCTCAGAACCTGCCTGATTTATTCATGCAGTACTCACTAACCCAGGGTTTGCTCCATCCCAGGGTAAATCTGGCAGTGGCCTAACTCCGTGTACAACTCAAATTCTCAGTTCAGTTTCAGCTTTAGTCTGCTTTTCCCCGTTGGCAAAGAAAGGGCTATTCCACTTCAAATAACTCATCTTGTCAGGGGCTGGAGAAAGCTGGCTCAGCAATTAGCACGGAGCACTGGCTGCTCTCGCAGCCTGAGTTCAAGTCCTAGCACCTGCATGGCAGCACACAACCATCTATAACTGCAGTCTGAGGGGTCCAATGCCCTCTTCTAATGGGCATGCACACATGCAGACAGAACACCCATATACACAAATATATAAATGGTTTTTAATTAATCGAATCACTGTAATATTTAAGGGGTTCTTTTCAAATAGTTTCCAGTAGATCTCTCATACACGCTACAGAGTTCTGAACGGTAGCAGCAAAGAAAGACATCACATGTTAAACATGAAGGATGAAAGTCAGCGCTCAGAAAATTCGTTTAACCCACTTTATAGCATCTTAAGAATTTTACCAGTAACCATTACCAATAACTACTATAAAGATCATCCTTTTTTCATATATTCTATCAATTAAAAGCCTAAATCCCTGCAGTGTTTTTTTCCAAAAAAAAAATTATGTTGCTCGTTAATTGCTCTGGACATCACAACAAGTGGGAAGTGGGGTGCTATCCCCATGTCATTCTGTTGACCTCCAGGGTTGATTTGGGGGGCACTAGGTAGTCTTGGGATAGCATTCAAATATATAAATGTCATGTGAAAAGAGTTATATGGTCACATGATCTCTGCAGTTTTGTTCAGGCCATTGAGGGTACTAATGAATTACAAATAGCTTCTACAAAGGTGTTTAAATCACTGTACTGCCTCTAAATTAGTACAGTTCCTGCCCTAAACTGAAGACAGTACCTTGCTGTGTGGGCAGTAACAACACTCAGGCACTTATCTCTTGATTTGAAGAACCCCATCCTAAACTCTCTGATGCATTAGTAAACCTTGACAAGAGATACAGGAATGCCATAGTATATATTATACTATATATTATTATATATAATACTAAGTATTATCTATTTAAGAAGACAGAGCAAACCTTTCGTCACAGCACTTGAAGGGCAAAACCAAGCAGATCTCTGAGATCATGGCCAGCCTGGTCTACAGAGAGAGTTCCAGGAATCTAGTCTCAAAAAGCAAAAGAAAAGAAAAAAAACGCATTAACTAGAAATAGCCCAAGTGTTAAGTAAAGTAAGCATTAGCCTTTATTGAAAATAGCTAGAGCTGAGTATGATTACATAAACCTTTAATTCCAGCACTAGGGAGATAAGGGAACTGTGAATTCAAGCCAGCCTGGTCCACACATCAGAGTTTCTGGTCTACAGGGAAATCCTGTCTCAAGGGGAGAGAGAGAGAGAGAGAGAGAGACTCTCTCTCTCTCTCGATTGGGGGCGTGGTTTGAGATGTCAAGGAGGGGAAACGGCCCCAGTTAGAACCGACTTTAGAGTAAGATGCATAGCAAAGGAGCAGAAGGGAGGTACCTTCTCAACTGTCTGCTATAGTGTTGTAAATTTTAAAGGTATATGTCACTTCAGTACACACATGAGTGCATATTGAACCTTGCAGTCACCTATACTTGTGTCAGAGTGTGAGTGACAGCCAAAAGCAGGAGAAGAGTCCAATGCAAGAATCAGAAGTACCCATTGGACTTGGCAGTCTGTCTGGTGGCCTTGAAATGAACAAAGTCAGAATTCAGTAGATTGTTAAGGGCAAAGTCAGCTTGTGGCAGGCACTTCATCTATCATGGGCAGTTCTGAAAAGTATAAAAGGGAAGTTTCTAACACACGCCCCCACTGCCACATGCTATGAGTTACTGGTGACCAAAGTATTCATTGCTGCAGGTCATGCGCACGTGCGTTGTGTGGGCAAGAATTGCTTGGAACAAACATCAGGTTATCTGGCATTCCACACCATGTAAGCTTGTGTAAGACAGGATTGGGTCATCATTGCTCCCTGGACTGCAAGACTCAGGAGCCCCGAGGTCATTTGGGCATTTCTTTTTTTCTTTTTCTTTTTTTTAGGTTTTTCGAGACAGGGTTTCTCTGTAGCTTTGGTGCCTGTCCTGGAACTAGACCTTATAGACCTGGCTGGCCTCGAACTCACAAAGACCCACCTGCCTCTGCCTCCCGAGTGCTGGGATTAAGGGATTTAAAGGCGTGAGGCACCAACGCCTGGCTTTTCATTTGGGCATTTCTGCAGGGTCAAACTGTATTCTTTCAAAATGAAAGTCCTTCCACTTTGCATACCGCCTCTGAACTCCACTTGCAATATCTTCCACCACAAAACTTTCAATTTTTATGACCGGAATCTCGAACGTCTTATATTTCACATGGATCCCCCAGTCATGGCAGCACTTCTGTATGGCACAGAATATTTTTGCTTTCTTCTCAAAACTGTCATAGATCTTTGGTTTAGGGTGCGGCTTAGACACAAAGCGCTCCTTAAAAGCATTTCCAAGCACAGTGTAGTGGGATTTCTGTGAGGAAGAGATTGAACACAAAAGACTATTAGAAACAGTTCAGAAATGGCTTAAAAACTGCTCAGTAGTCAAGGAGGAAGAGTGAGTGGAATCCCTTTATTTTATAGATGGAAACAGAAGAGACTGTGGACAGAGTCTCCTGCAGGCCAGAGCCAGATCCACGTACTGGGCTTTGTGCATGGTTAGGAGGAGGCGCAAGCGAGGTAGTACTGGGCACCTAAGAAGACGGTACAAGGTCACCAAAGGCCAGGAAGGTGCAAACCAAAGCACAGGGATGAACACCCAAGGGCCGGTGTGTGTGTGAAGAGGCTCGGGAGCTGTCCACAGGCCCTACCTATAGGTGACTTAAGCGTGTACCCTGCAGAAACAAGGGAGACCCAGCATCCCATCCTCCAAGGAAATGGTGTCTAAAGGGTCCACTGTGAACAAGAAGGCATTGAAATTGAAGCTGAAGAGACCTTCTACATCTAAAGGATCAGATTCAGAAAACGGATGTCACTTGTAATAAGTAATATGCTTCTAGTCCGAATGGTTCCAATAACCCATCCTCTAGCTAGTCCAGCCATGCACCACCCTCCACTGGTTGCAAGAATTATACCAGCATTCATCTCTGGAGGTTTTGCCAACCTTTAATTAAAAGGTTTTTGTTGTTGTTGTTGTTCTTCCAAGACAAGGTTTCTCTGTGTTACTTTGGAGCTAGTCCTGGAACTAACTCTTGTAGACCAGGCTGACCTTGAACTCACAGAGATCTGCCTGCCTCTGCCTCCTGAGTGCTGGGATTAAAGGCATGTGCTACCACTGCCCGGCATTTAATTAAAAGTTTTAAGGGGGCCAGACATGGTGGGGCATGCCTTTAAGTTCCTGCACAGAGATAAGTGGATCTCTATGGCTTCAAGGCCAGCCTGAGTTTCAGGACAGCTAGGGTTTACACAAAGAGATCCTGTCTCAAAAAAAAAAAAGTTTTAAGGGGAAGAAAGTAGAAGGCTAACCTGCAAGTGTTACTTTTTTTCATTTTTCAATACATGGGTTCTCTGTGTAGCCCAGGCTATCCTGGAACTCACTCTCTGAAACTCAGAGGGCCACCTGCCTCTGCCTACCAGATGCTGAGAATAAAGGATTGTGGGACCACCACTGCCCCCAGCTGTGTTGCATTTTTTAAATAAGGTGTTTTGTTTTCATTACAGAAATGTTCTGCGGAGCTGGGTAGCAGTGGTGCAGGCCTTCAATCCCAGCACTTGGGAGGCGGAGGCAGGTGGATCTCTGAGTTCTAGTTTACTCCACAGAGCAAATTCCAGAACAGACCAGGCAACACAGCGAAACCCTGTCTTGAAAATCAGGGGGAAAAAAGAAGTGTTCTCTGTTCCAAAAAAGAAGTTTAGAAAACAAAATAGGAAGAAAGAATTTCTTAACCAGAATATAACATTTTTATATACTTAGACTTTATCCTCATTTTTTGTTTCTTGACGAAGATGGACCCCACGTTGGTGATCAGATCAAGGTATTGCCGCTCATGGTGCATGCAGACTAAAGAAAGCATCTTTATAATTTTGTATTCGGTTTATTTCCCACTGCACCATTAGTTTCCTGGCAGGTTTTCACTCTACTGTGTGTGTTTCAAAATCTCAGCCAAATTGTTCCTTTGGTATAATTTCTGACATACGGTAAAGTTGCAGAAAGGGCTAGGAAGATTCCTGAATGCCTTTAAGCAAGTTCCGCAAAAGCACAGTTATAGGAGTTCACGCATTTCCTAAAGCTAAGAAGCCAGCACTAGTGCCTTTCTTTCCATTACAGATTTTTATGGCTAAGCCTTTATTCGTCCCAGAAGCTGATCAAGGACACAACACTGCATCTAGCATAGCTTTCCTTCTCTACTGCCGCATGAAGAAACTATTTCTTGGGAGAAAGTGGTGGCGCATGCCAGTAGTCCCTGCTCAGGGGAGGCTGAGACCCAGAAGAGTCGCAAGTTGAAGCCAGCCTGGTCGACATAGTGAGATTGTCTTTCAAAGGGACTTTCTTATTTTTATCTAATAGACACACAATTGTCCATATTTATGGTATGCAGTGTGATAATCTGAGCACGGAATGGTCACATCGGAGTAGTGAGCATTCCCTTCTGCCTGAACAATTTTCACCTCTTCATGTTATGAAGCTTTGACTTTCCCTCGGCTGATTAGTTTGCAGTGCTTGCCCTGCTGTGTGGGAGAACCCTAACCCTTATCCATGTGGCCCAACTGTTGGGGCAGCTGTAATTAGACCTCCTTCTCCTGCCTAGCCTCCAGCACCTCTATTCCACTTTGTGCTTCCATGACATCAGCTTTTCTGTCCCCTCCCCACAAAAGCACTACTTTATTAATACAAGGACCATGGCCAGCAGTCACAACAGAAGCCATAGTGTCCTTGCTACAAACATCTCTCCAGGAGATGAGATGCTTTAACTGGTACCCGAGACTGCCAGGGCCACTCACCTCCACCACTCGAATGTCAGCCGTGTAGCATGCGAAGGCCTTGCATTTCCCACACAGCAGTTTCTTATTCTCCTTATCAGGGGCCGGTTGTGGCTTGTGTTGACTATCTCTGATGAATTTTTCATCCCACTGTATACGTTGAACCTACATGCCAAAGGGAAAAAAAAAAGTCTCTTGAATGACCATAACTAGCATGCGAAGGTAAATGCACACAGCCACAACATGCATGCACATACACACACACACACACTCAAATATAATTTCCATGAGCATACAACTCCTATTCGTACTGTTTGGTTTGTAAAAGTCAATCTCGTAATTCCTTCGTTCTCTGAACTCTTTAGTCGTCAGGGTTTAATCCATCCTCCATTATTCTTTCAACTACTTTCACAAACACGCCCATCAAATAGTCACATGAGCCATGCTTTCTACTTCCTACAAAACCTTAGAAACCCTTCACAAATGACCCATCATACGCATGCTTCAGGCATAACATAAGCCGAAGGAACGGATGGAGAGGAGAAATAGTCCTCTGGCTGAGACGGCTCCTGGAGCACAGAACATATCGCTGAAGTCCAGCACAGTGGAATGCCGGCACGGTGCAGCTGGATTCTAACTCCGCATGTCGACTGGCGGAGTAGAGAAAGAATGGGGCATAATGACAAACCAAACAAAAGATTATGAAGAGTGAGGAGAGGGCGGACCGGCCAGAAATACTAGGGTCCTGGGAATGACATGATGGTGGGCTCCCTGGATTTTCTGTTCGTCTGCTATGTGCAGACTTGAAGCCCAAGCGGCCGACATCAGAAACGCCCAGAGGTAGAAACAGGAAGTCTCCCAGAAAAGCCTGCTGTCCCTCAGCAAAGGGCCAGAAAAGGGCAGCCTCGCAGACAAAAATCTTTAGATTTTTAGAGCTTAAAGTTTAGACAATATAACTGCCATGCTCCCTGGGTAGAGAGGGCACTGGGGCCCAACCCTTCCATATCTGTGCCAGCACAAAGGAGGAACGAAGATTTCTACTTTACAAAGCTAATTAGGCCCCAATTATCAGGATGCAGCCAGGGACTTCAGCCCCATTGACAGGAAGACCCTCTGAGGAGACAGAAACTTCCTCCACCCAGCAGTAACAAGGGCGTCCCTCCCCTTGCTCCTGTCAGAGGCTGGACACCTGCTTCCACAGGTGGGGATGAAGCAAGGCCCCTACCTCCTCAACAGAGCCGAGCCAGTAGCCAACAGCCAACTAACACAGAAGACCAGGAAGGGTCGGAGTCTCAGGAACAGCAAAAGAAAACGTCTAAGTTGCAAATATCTCTGCTCATATCACAAAACAGAAGACCTCACACTGAATGAAAAGGGCAATCAATGATGCCAGTGCTGAAATGGTAAGAATTACATGGTACAGAGTTTAACAGCCAGGATAAAAATGCTTCAATGAACGATCACACACATTTGATTATGGAAAAATATGCAGGTTCATAACAACCCAGACTAAAAGCTCAACATCTTAAATGTATTGTTGGTAATTGCTCTAAAGTCTAATGAGTTAAAGCTGCTACTACCATAGTTACAACTTTAAGGCAAACAGCAGCAAATGGTGGAGATACCACCATGGCACTGCCCCACCCAACCCCACACCTGCGGTTGAAAAGAACTCCACACACAGGCAAAGGCGGTTTCTTCCTTCTATATTGTAGGTTCCAGGGATCAAACTCGGGCCATCAATCAGGCTTGGTGGCAAGCACCTTTCTCCACTGAGCTGGGGGCTAAAGTTGTATTTTAAATTTAAATGACTGTGCTTAAGAGAGCTACAAAACAGAAATGCCTCTAACCTGTAAGCCCTGCTTGCCCAAGGACAGAAAACTTGGAATGTTGGAGGCCTTTGTTCAGATTAGACAACAAGCCACGTGTTTTCACTTCTGTAAACAAGCTTGGTTGCCTCAAATGCACAGGATGTGTGTGATCACACCTAGGAAGGTACATAGGCAGGAAGGGTGACTATGACTCAAGCCAATATCCAAGTTCAAATCCAGCCCCCCACCAAGCCCTCATTAAGGCCACGAAAGAGGATCTCACGCCAGAACCACATGGTAACCAGAGAATTCCCGGGGCACAGTGGTCTCATTGTACCATCCAACAAACAACCTCGTAGCAAACTATGACTCAAGCAAATTTCCAAGTTCAAATCCANAGGAAGGGTGACTATGACTCAAGCCAATATCCAAGTTCAAATCCAGCCCCCCACCAAGCCCTCATTAAGGCCACGAAAGAGGATCTCACGCCAGAACCACATGGTAACCAGAGAATTCCCGGGGCACAGTGGTCTCATTGTACCATCCAACAAACAACCTCGTAGCAAACTATGACTCAAGCAAATTTCCAAGTTCAAATCCA
>LOEQ01005989.1:90177-101196 GCA_001685075.1 Bramus lutescens | reverse complement strand
GGAGGGGGAAGGGGAAGGGAAATGGGAGGAGGAGGAGGTGGAAATTTTTAATAAAAAAAATAGAATGGAACTAGTAAACCCCTCACTAAGAGTGACATAAGAGGTGGTGAAAATATACTTACTAACTCCCTTTTCAATTGCTGTTAAGACTTCAGTCTTTCAAGTGCTGTTGAATTCATCAACAAAATTAAATATGACTTTAAGTGAAAAAAAAAGAACAAAACATAAGAACAGAGACATAAGGGAATTAGGTGAAATCCCCTGGTTATTCATAAAACCGTGTCTCTATGGAGCTGATGATTAGAAACAAGGAAGACAAAAAGATGAATGGAGACTGGGAAACCAGAACATCACCACAGACTCCACAGGGCTGCTTCAGCTGCAGTGTCTGTGACCTGTGAATGGACAAAATAATACCTTTTTGAGCTCACTGATCTTCCACGTCTGTTTGTTTACTTGTTTGTTTGTTTTTGGTGGTGGTAATAGAGTTGTGATGTGGGAGTCCCCTTTGTGTGCTGTGATTACCATTAATGAATAAAGAAACTGCTTTGGACCTATAGCARGGCAGAACTTAGGTAGGCAGAGAAAGCTAGGCTGAATGCTGGGAGAAAGAAGGGAGAAGTCAGAGAGAAGCCATGGAGCTGCCGCTGGAGACAGGTGTGCTGAAACTTTGTTGGTAGGCCACTACCTTGTGATGATGCACAGATTAATGTTGATGGGTTAAATTAAGATGTAAGAGTTAGCCAATAAGAAACTAGAGCTAATGGGCCAAGCAGTGATTTAAATAATATGGTTTCTGTGTGATTATTATGAGGCTAAGTGACCAGGAACAAACAAGCAACCTCCTCTAACAGGATTGTTTGTTGATTTTCCTTTTTTTGTTTGGCCTTTTTTTTGTGGTATTGAGATAGGATCTTACCCTGTAACCCAGGAAGATCTGGTTCTGGTAGATGGTCCTAGAACTTGTAGCAATTTTCCTGCCTCAGTCCCCAGTGTCCTGAGAGCTGGGATTCTGGGTATGAACAACCACACCCAGCTCTCTCTGCTCTCACTTTCAACAAGAGTTGATGCTCTCTCTTTGGGGTCTCCATTGCACCACTTTCTTACCCCACTGGGTTCTGATATTACATAGGTGTCCTCCTTCTTTTTATTCCAGACAAAGCTTCTGCAGACAGTGCTAGGAAGGTCCTGGCAAAGAGAAGTACCAGATACATTAGGGCTGACTGCCTTCAGATAAAATAAAATGGATGCTAAGAGTCAGTGAGTTGAGGATGATGATGTCCAGAGGGAGTAAAATTAGGTACTAACAGAACCAGGAAATCCAGTTTGGGCACATTCTTGGGAGCTGATGGCATCTATCAAAGGAAAAACTAGTTGAAAATGGAAGCTGGAAAAATGCTTTTCCTTATTGGCAAAAATGAGGATATTTTAATTACATTCCGATCACCTGCATTTCATTTTTGAAAGATATGTATCTGGAGGCAACATCTATTCATATTGTTTTCATTACGTTCTTGCTTCAAAAAATGTACCCATTTTAACTTTTTAGGAAAAGATTAAACATTCATCAGTTCTGAGTCACAAAAAAGAATCAATATGTTGAGACTTACATTAAGATAAAAATCTCCTTTTTTTCTAAGATAATTTTCTATTTTTGTATCTCTACTTACATAATTTGTCTCACTCTCATTTTTAAATAATTTATTCTAAACATAAGTTCTACATACATTAAGTTTCTGGAAAGGTCTGTTCTAGTCTGAGAAAAGAAAAGACGGTGTCCCCCATATGTATTCCTTTCTAATCCCCAGAAACTGTGACTATTACCTTCCACATCAAAAAGTGAACATCCATCTTATCTTCCATATAAGTCTTTATAGATGTAAGCATCTTCATATTATGATATCATTATAGACTGCTCTGGGTCATCACAGTGTCTTCAGGAGAAAAAGCAAAGGAAGGCTTTAAACACAAACACACTCATGTATGCACACACAAGCATACACACATACTTACAGGCAGGGACCCCCAAGCATAAGAAAGTGAAGTCGAAGCAATGCAGCTGAATCAACATAATTAGAAGCCAAGGAGCATTAATAAGTCTCTAAAACCTCTTAAGGCTGTGAAGCGCAAAGAGTGAGTTCTCTCTGTATATGATGATGACTTCGTTTCAATGTCAGGCTCGGGCCTTCAGAATTGGGGGCCAAGTTTATGGGAGTTTGTTATAACAACCCCACAAAATTATTTTAATTATTTGATTTATTTAACTCAAAGCTTAAAAATACATCTAGGTGAAATCCTCAGTAACTGATATATTCCTATCTTGTCATGTAGAGAAGTAACTGAAACAGTGGTTCAGTCCATCAAGATTTGTTTCAAACTGACATTTTTTTTTAGTAAGTCACATAGAGGCTGAAGGCAAATCAATACAAATTATATGATGCCAGCTTGAAACCCTTGAGTACTTCCAGTTCAAATGCATGCTGATCAGCAACCAGTCAAGTTGGTTTTCACTGGAGTCTATATTAATGGGTGAGCAACATTTATAAGTCTGGCTGGTTCCAGTTGTATACAATTTCTCTTAACTTATCTAACATATTCACTAATTAAATTGATTGCAGTAAACATTTAAATAATCCAACTGAACTAAGATTTATTATCTACATCTTCTAATTTATATTCATTCTGAAATTAATGCTCATACTAGCTTACACTGTAATAAACACCAAAGAATTTGTCATGCTTTAGTAACAAGAGCCTGTCTGGACATCTATCACCAGGTCATTTGCAGAATTAGTCTACAATTTTAAATGGGTTTGAATAGTTGTGTATTTGCATCTTTTAAATGAGGTAAATGAGAATTTGTAAGACAAAGTATTTTTTTCTGAAATTCGCAAGGTTGCTGAGATAGAAGTTAAAAGTTCTTTAACCTCTAAGCCTCCCTAATCTTTACATTACTCACTGCATTCTGACACCTGCTAACTCGCATTGTTTTGAACATTGCTTTTGTTTTGTTTCAGAGAGATAGGAGACGGGTAGGCGGGGAGGGGACAGGATCTGGGAAACCTGGTGAAGGGAAAATAGATGAAAATTTTTAATAAATATATAAATAAATAGCAACAGAGTTGGATTTGAACCAGTGATTTTTGTTTTGTTTATATTTTTGCCTTTTTTTCTTCTCTCCATCTCATAATACATTTCTCCTCTATTTTCTCTCCTCTTTCTTCTTAGAAGGGTCTTTGAATTGGTCTGCAGGTACAATCAACAGTCTAACTAATGGCCAAACAATTATGAATGAAGTTACATTACTTAAAGTAAGTACTGCATGTTTTTTTATCTTATATACTCTATTGTGCCTCAAATTATTATTCTAAAAGTCTATCACTTTAACTTAAGAAACTATTTAATTATCTTTTAATGTTTCTGTATTTCTTATTATCAGAAAACTGTCACTTTCCATGTGTACAGCTTACATTATCTCTACACCATTTGCAATCCCGCGTTCTCACGTCACCGACATCCTTGCACCCACATGCACAGAGAACCGCTTCTGAGACTCCATCATCCTGCCTAGAATGACAGTCTCCAGCTGTTAAGTTGGGATCATGGACCTAGTAAGCTCTAATAGAAAGTCATTCCCTAAAATGCATTCATACAAAAAGCACACGGAGCTTCATGGAGCTCATAGATAACATGGAGTACTCACTCCTCAGGCTCAAAACCTTGCTCCGCACTGGATATTTTCTCCTCCTGTCAAAGATGTTCCTGTCCTTTCTTCTTCCTTTGCCTGACTCTATAATTTCTACCTCGAGTATATTTTTAAGAGGATTTCAATATAAACATTCTAAAAGAAACCTCTGAGCATGCCAAGCCCTGGAAAAGGTATATTGGAGTCAGCACGCCATCTTTGATAAAATTAAATATATGCCATGTGTCTCTTCCCAGCTCCCAGTTCAGTGACATCAGGTTGAGCAGACTGTAGCTTGAAGTACTCGTAGTGAAGAATTGTAAACCAAACTGTTCACTATAGGTAAAGTTTATGAGCACAACACTGCCTGCCTTTTCAAAGGCTAGTGTGTCTCACTGTCTAAAGCCAAATTCCTAAACACGTGCAGACTTCTATAAATCGACCATAAACTTCATTTCTACCTCGAGTTTGAGCCATTCTCTGTGGACCATATATCATAATCCTCCAGTCCCCAAGCACACCAAGTTGCTTTCACCAGTTGGCTTTTTCACATCTGCAAGGCAGCATGAGCTAATCTCAATATCAATAATTCTTCTGCTTAAGGCCCACATCCACTTTACTTAGAACCAAATGCATTGACCTTTCAGCTCTTACACTTCAAATGTATCCATATTTGTACTCTAATAACAATACTTTAGTCTTCTCATGGCATCTACCAATTGTTTAATAGGTGTTTATTTAGCAGCCCCTGGGCATTGACAATATAACTCTGTTCTAAATTTACTATAAAATTTCTTCTGAGCAAAATTGCATTATTTTATTATCCAGATGTACCCTTCATGTATAGACTTTTTTTTATTGCAGAAATGACAGGCAATAAATATTTGTTGAATGTAATCACAATTCTTTCTGGTTCTTGTACAATGCAATGTTCTTTTGCCCCAACCCCACCCTCGACCCCAACTTCTTTCTCAGTACTAAGTACTAAGTCCAAGGCTTCAGGAATGCTATTCAAGAGTTACCACTGCCTACGTCATTAGGTAAAATTCTAGGTAGTAAAGCAGGAGTGGAGGCTAAACATGTGCCCCAGCTAGCATTCCACAAGGCTGAACATTGAGTGGAAAATTAACAGAGTAAAAAGCTATGCCTCTAAGGAAAGTGAAGAACTTCTGGATAATTAATTCCATGAGGGTTAATTTGTAACCTCTGTTTTTAACATCATTTGTTCCTGTGCTGTGAACTCCTACTGAGGACAGTTTTAGAGCATGTTCCTTTTAGAAGCAGGTTTGAGGTTCTCTGCCTTTGCCCAGCTTTGGTGGATATTGACTGAAATGGATATAACATCTTTCCTCTGACTCATTCCTCACCCCAGTCAGGAAGAAGTATTATTTCTCTTCCTAAATTCCCAAAGAGGAAAGTAAGGCAAGAGAAGAATGTGTGGTTTGTTCACACTTAGCATGAAATGCAGATAGCAGATGCACTGACACAAAGCAACCAGACAGCACTTTAATTGTTCAACTTAACCTCCAGAACGAGTCACCATGTGCTGAAATTCCGAAGGCTGTGAGATTATAAAACCTGACAGAAAGCCGAAAGCACATAATAAACCATGCACCTAGTCATCGATTTTGGAAAGAATCCACGGTGAAGTGGAACGCATCAGATCAAACCAGCCAGGAGGAAAGCAGGTAGGCTAACTGCAGATCTTCACGTCCTCCCGCTCCAGAGCCAGTCCCATAGTCTCACCCCCAGCTCTGTAGCTGACCACCAGCTCCTCTCCCTGTCCCTTTCTCCCATCTCTGGAAGCTGACACAGATCTTCTCCTCCAACCTTCCTTCTGACTCAGTCTTTCTATCATCCCAGACTCCAACTCCAGCAAGCATTCCCTGGGAAGCCACTGCCCAAGCCTGCCAGAGAGGCAAGAGTGCCATCAGAGCAGGGAGGCTAGTTTCCAACCTTCACTTGCCCTCTTCTCCTCCAAATGGAGTCCCCCAGTCTCATGCCTAGCTCTGTGCCAGATTAAATATTTTAGCCTCTTCACACTCTCTGTCCCAAATTCCAGGTAACTAAGCAGATCCTGGTGGAACACTCTGCTTTCCTGCCTCCTGTGAACCTCCTCAGCTGCACCACCCAGCGTAGTCCCCATTCCTAAGTGTAAGCTCCTCACACTTAGAAACACATTTTACCCGGAATCCCTAATAGCCATACCTAGCAGGATCTCAGAAGAATTCCCCTCCAGGTGACACCCACCCACCATACCACACCTTCTTAATAAATAAAAAGGGAAACAAAAACCGAGGAACCAAACATTTACCCACAAAAACAAGGCCAGATATCAGCATCTAGAATTACACTCATGTCAAACCCAGAAGCCTACACTCAGCCTAAAACCATAATCAATAACAGCCAGAACAATAGATCACAGCAACCCTACAACAGTAGACCTTGTTGAAGAAAGACCTTGTATGGCCGTTATGAACACGATAGAGATTCTTTAAAAGTAAAGAAATAAATTCCTTAAAGAAACCCATGAAAATCAAACAGAAAGTGGAAATAAATAAATAAAACAGTTCAAGACCTGAAAGTGGAAATAAAATCAATAAAAAAATAAGGGAAATCTGGAAATGAAAAATTTAGGAGCTGTAACAAGAACCTCACAGACAAGTCTAACTGACGGAATCTGGGAGGGAGAAGAGACAATCTCAGGCAGCGAAGACATTTTAGAAGAAATGGATACATCAGTCAAAGAATATGTTAAATCTAAAACACTCCCGGCACAAAACATCCATGAGATGTGGGACCCTATGTAAAGACCACACCTAAGAATAATAGGAATGGAGGAAGGAGAGGAAACCCAGGTCAAAAGCACAGAAAATATTTCCAAAAGAACCATAAAAGAAAATCTTCCTTCCTCACTCAAAGAAGGAGATGCCTTTCAAGGTACGAGAAACATGAAATGAAAAATGAAATTTATGCCCTGGCAATGCTGATGCATGCATGGGCAGCCCATATAAGGAGGTTCTGTTGAACCTGGCAATGCTGATGCATGCATGGGCAGCCCATATATGGAGGTTCTGTTGAACCTGGTAATGCTGAAGCATGCATGGGCACCCCATATATGGCGGTTCTGTTGAACTTGTCCATATTGGGTTTCATGATCAAAGTTGATGAGGACACCTGACCAGGTCTCTTCCTCAAGAGGGCATCAGAGGTCATTGCAGATGGTTGTGAGGCACCGCGTGGTTGCTAGGAATTGAAACTTTGGAAGAGCAGGCATTGCTCTTAGCTGCCAAGCCATCTCTCCAGCCCACAGAACACCAAATAGACTTGGCTATCAAAATTCCTCTCAGCCATAAAAGTCAAAACACTAAATATCCAGAAAAAAGAAAAAATGTTGCAAGGGAAAAAGACTAAGTGACATATAAAGGTAGAAATTCAGAAGAAGATCTGACTGTTCAATGGTGACTGTAAAAGGCACAAAGGTCCTGGACAGATATGCAGCAGATGGCTGTGTTAAGAGACCATAGATGCTAGCTGACCTACTATACTCAGCTAAACTTTCAATCACAATAGATGGAGAAACTAAGATATAACTGTGATAAAAACCAAATTCAAGCAATATCTGTCTACAAATGCAGTCATACAGAAGGTCTAGAAGGAAATCTTTAACCTAAACAAGTTAACCAAACACAAGAACACACAAGAAACAGATAATTCCAGGCCAGGAAATCAAAAGGACACACACACACATACACACACACACTACCACTACCACAAAAACAACAACAACAAATAAAAGAATGAAACACACTGCTCACTGAGAACTTTCAACATCAATAGTCTTAATTCCCCAATAAAACAGAGACTAACAGAATGGTTTTGAAAAGAGGACCAATCAGCTGCATCCAAGAAACAAACCTTAATATTAAGGATAGATAATACCTCAGGTAAAATGATGGGAAAAAATCTTCCAAAAAATAAATCTGAGAAGCAAGATCAGGTAGCCATTTTAATATCTGGTAAGTTAGACCTTAAAACAAAGCTAACGCAAAGAGAAAGGGAAGGCTGCTACATACTCATTGAAGGGAATCCTACCAAATGAATTTTGAAAGTTTTTACATATATGCTCCCAGACACAATGCACCAAAGTTCATAAAAAAACACTACTACAGTATAAATCACCTGTTGACTGTCACACACTGACAGTGAGAGACTTCAATATCCTGCCCTTGTAAATAGACAGATCATCCAGACAAAAACTAAGTAGAGAGATGTTGGCTCTATATGAGATCGTAAGCTGCGTGAACCTAGCTGATCTTTACAAAGCATTGCACCTGTAAAGCCTTTTCACTGCATCCCATGGAACCCTCTCCAAAACGACAATATGCTCAGACACAAAGTAATCCTCATCAGATAGATGAAAATAATATCCCACATCCTATCTCACCACTATGGATTAAAACTGGGTATCAACATGAAGAGAAAGAACAGAAAACTCAAAAACTCATGGAAACTGAATTACTCTCTACTGACTGAAAAATGGGTCAAGGCATAAATTAACCAAGAAATTAAATACTTTCTAGAATTGAACAATAATAAAAAACAGACCCTGACGATATCCAGAAAATTTAAGGACAAACTTTAAAACCATGAACTCCACCACATTAAAAAATTTAAAATAAATAGATAGTTTTCTCAATGCATAACACCTATAAAAGTTAAATTATAGTGGCCCATGTTACCACTGAAGGGCAGGCGGATGTCTGTGGTCTGTGCTGCCATCTGAAGTCATATTGATGGCCATGAGCCAGGATGCCACCGGGGACCCTATCCATGCTTGGTGTTGCCCTGGGGGGACATATTGATGTCCTTGGCCTACGCTCCCACTGTAATTCATTCTTAGGTCTGTGGCACTTGCTGACACCAGAGACCATGTAGCTGTCCATGGTCGTGCTGTCTCCAGAAAATATGAGGAAGCCCAGGATCCATGTTCCTGCGGACCATAAAAAGCAAGGAGGCTACTTTTGCAGTGGTATCAATGTCTGCAGACTCACAGTTGAGAAAGAGTGATATGGATGGCTTCTACGACCCTACCCCAACCCATCCCCATGCCCCCTGAAAGTAACAGCTTAGAAGGAAGCCATCGAAGAGACCTCTTAAAATTGTGCTGAAGATGCTGAAGTGTAGTTTGCCAAAATTGATGGCTTCTGGTGGGACTGTGAGTGGAGAAAGACTCAATTTTCTTTAAGGGGATGGTCACTGGGTGTTTGTCCATGCTCCAGTGAGCATACGGCAACACAAATTGGACTCGTTTCTTTTTCTTCTTTTGGGGTATGGGGGATTGACAGGTCACAAGGGTGGGAGGCAGACCTGGGAGGACTGGAAAGTGAGTGTGATTGGAAGCATGATGTGAAATTCCCAAATAATCAATAAAAACATTATGTTGGAAAAGAGTTAACTTTAGATTAGATAAACAATTTAAGCAGCTCTATAACCCCTAGTGAAATAGAAGCAGCCATTAAAAGTCTCCCAACAACAAATAGCCCAGGGGCAAATGGTTTGAGGAGAAAGTTCTGTGAGATTCTCTCCATACCTATTCAATATAGCATTTAAAATCTTAGCAGAAGTGAAAAGACAACTGGAGACGATCAAGAGGACATACACTAAACAGGAAGAAGTCAGAGTGACTTTATTTGCAGATGATATGATAGTATATGGAAGTTACTGTGAAAAATCCACCTGAATGCTTTAACATCTGATAAACACTTTCACCAAAGTAGTAGGACATAAAATTAGTTCACTAATAATTGGTAACCTTCTTACACACTGAACTTACATGAACTGAGAAGCAAATCTTGGAAACAACACCTTTTGCAAAATTTTTTGAATAATAATATGTTGGAGTAATTTTAACAAAACAAGCGAAAGACTTGCATGATAAAAATATTAAGACACTGAAGAAAACAATTGAAGGCAGCAGGAAATGGAAAGGCTGTATATGCCCACAGGATTAATATATTAAAAATGACCACCCCACCTAAAGCAATAAATAGATTTACAACAATCACCATCAAAATTCCAAAACAAATCTTCATAGATCTTGGAAGGACAATTTTCAGCTTCATAGGGAAATACTAGAAAGTTAAGATTGCTAAAAACAAACAAAACTAATTCTGAGTAATAAAAGAACCACTAAAGGTATCGATATCCCTAATGTCAAATTTTACTACAGAACAATAGTAATAAAAACAGCATGATATTGGTCCAACAACAGACCAGTCGACCAATAGAATAGGAAGATCCAGACATAAATTCACACACCTATCTGTGGACACCTGATTTTTGATAAAGAAGCCAAAAATACACACTGGGAAAAAAGACAGCATCTCTAACAAATGGCACTGGTCAAACTGCATGTCTCTGTGTAGAAGAATGCAAAGAAACCCATGACCCTGCACAAAATTTAATTGCAAATAGACCAAAAGCCTTAACACAAAATCAGATAAAGATAAATTGAACGTGTTAGAAGAAAGAGTTAGTGAGTAGTCTTGAACCCAGTGACATAGGAAAAGACTTTCTGAATAGAACACCATCAGGGCAACTTCTAAGATCAACAATGAATACTTGGGACCTCATGAAACTGAAGAGCTTCTGCACATCAAAGAATACATTTGCTCAAAGCAACAGCCAGCAAAATGGGAAAAGTTTTTTTTTTTCCAGCAGCATATCCAATAGAGGGCTAATATTCAAAATACATGAAAAAAATAAAAAAGCTAGATATCAATAAAACAAATTACTTAATTCAAAATGGGTACATTTCTAAACAGAGAATTCTCAAAGGAGGAAGCTCAAATGGCTAAGAGGGACATAAAACCATGTTCAATATCTTTAGGCATCATGCAAATGAAAATAAAGCTACCATGAGATTGCATCTTACATCCATCAGAATGGCTGAAATAAATAAAATAATGGCAGTGCATGCTGATGAGGATGTGGAGTAAGGGGAGCACTCATCCCTGCTGGTGGGAATGCAAACTCATTACAGCCACAATAAAAATCAGCCTGGCAGTTATTCAGGAAGATGATAATCTCTCTACCTCAAGACCTAGTTATAATACTCTTGGGCACATACCCAAAGGATGCTTCTTCCAAGCACAGAGATACATTTTCAGCCATCTTCATTGCTGCTCTATTCATAACAGCCAGAATTTGGAAACAACCCATATGTCCCTCAACAGATGGATATATTTTTTAAAAAAAATATGTGGTCACCTGGGAATCCCTCTAGAGCCAAGACTCTACCCAACCCTAAAATGGCTCCCTTGGTTAGGATA
>LOEQ01005989.1:56488-80693 GCA_001685075.1 Bramus lutescens | reverse complement strand
GATAGATAGATAGATAGATAGATAGATAGATAGATAGATAGACAGACAGATACCTATACCTATTTAGGGTTTCTATTGCTATGAAGAGATACCATGACCACAACAACTCTTAGGCTGCAATTTAGCTACATTTATGTGACAGAAAACATATCTACCACATGGAACCTGTCCTATCATGGGCTTCTGTTACTGCAAAAGGGATTCTCATCAACACAGCATTCCACTAGCTACATCACATGTGGATTTGACATAATCAACAGTATTAAAGGGCAAGTGTCCATGAGCCTATTCCACAGACAAAACTAAGGGCTGGGGAGTTATTTAATTGCTCACAGCTGGTAAGTCAGTGTCATTCCAGAACAGGTCTGTAGACTTTGACCACTCACTTCTCAACCACCATACCACTCTGTCTCCCACCCAGCCTGGTCTCCAGGCTTCGGACTCAGTCAGAGAGAGATTCACTGCTTGAAGATCTACCAAAAGCATCATCACTGCCTCACCAGAACTCCTAATGCTTTTTCTTTTGTCTCGAATCTTCCACCAAGGCTTATACTTCCTATTTCTAGAATTTAACTCTTGTCCAGTTTTAGTACATAGACTGCTGGTTTCTTTAGCAAAGCCTGCATGTTTATCTCATGTCTATGCCTGCTCCCCAAGCTTCTTTGGTTAATGGAAGAGTGACTTCCCTGTCTTCCAGCCACATTTCCTGTGGATGTGCCCTAAATGCTATCAGTATCACAGTGGAAGACAATGTTTTCCCTGCTCTCCTTCCCTCTTCCTCGGGTCAAAGCCCTGAGTACTCATCAGAACAATAGCTACGGGTGGTGTCACTGAGTGCAAGGAGGAAGGACTCTGGGTCTAGCTTTAGCACTACCTAATAAGTTGAACATGTCACCTAACCTGTTCTGACTTTAGTGTCTTCCATAAAATAGGGACAGAGTATGACATATTTTGAATGATTCATGTCGTGCTAGCACACAGCACTACTCAAGCAATATGCCAGCCTCTCTTCCTCTTCCTCCCCATTCTGACCTGAGCTCAATGCCATGGGTCTAGGCAGTGCTACTAGTCAGGTTCTGCGCAGAGCTACTCCAAGTATTGTTATTTAGCTTTTTGTCACCTGAACTCTAATTGATTGAAAGGCCCTTAAGGAAAAGTGCCATCTCATTCATTATTTCCCCTGAGTTCATTGGTTAATACCACACATGTTTTTGTTTCTCTTCGACTGTTGAAGACCATGAAGTTTAAATGATTCGTTTTGGAGATAAGAAAATGAAGACTCAGCTTAAGAATGTGCTGGTGAAGTCAGTAGAGCAAGTTAGCAGTGAAATTGAAAGCAAAGTCAACATATACATCATGTCTGTGCATTGTTAGCCCTGTTTCCGTAATCTTTCAATCCAAGGTTGGGCGTTCCCTTCTTTTAAAACATTCCTCCAGGATCAGTCATTTCTAATCTGATTCTTCTGGACATTATTGATGACTATATCAGGTTTTCTCATATATATAATTTCATATCTAATTTCTCTACTGTGAAATCACATATGCCACAGGATTATCCTTAGAATCTGTTACTCCCACAATATCTGACGTAGTTTCTATAAATTGAAAGCTGACAAAGAACATGTGTTGGATTTAACTAGAAAAGGTTAAATCCTGCTTACATAACCATAAATGGCAAGCTCAGGGGCTGGTCTTTATGAATGATGTGCATCCTGATGCTCGTCTTGTTGTATAAAAGGGGTAGAGACAGCCGTAAAATCTCACCTGAACTCTTTACAGTAAGATGACATTTGTTAATTCTTCTAGAGTTCAGTATACAGACGTACTCAATCACAGCATGCAAATGTCACTGCTCAGTGTCTGGTAACAATCAGAGAATTGCATTATTGTCAGATAACTCTCCCCAATTCATCAGCTGAGTACTGGGAAACTATGGGAGCATTACTGGGAATTATGTGTTCTCAGAGAGTCCCAGTGAGTCAGCTATATGACTGAGAACCATTGCCTAAGGCTGTCATTTGGCAAGTTCAATATTCTTCAGAGTTTGGGTACACACTGAATATGTTTATATGCCAGGTAGTGATATGGAGCCAAAAGAGTGGAGTTCACTGAAAAATAAGTAATAAAAATGGGGAAATGAATACATATAAGTAAATAAATATATTAGTCTGCCTGTACATATAAAACATTTCTCTTTAATAACTCACTTTGAATATTTAAGTTCCAGGCTGCATCACTTATACACTTGTAAATATATNATATATATATATATGTATATAGTGGTTGAAAGCTCAAAAATTGTTACTGATAAAAATCCAAGTTTATAAGCTAGTTCTTGACTTGTGATTTAGCTTTGTCTTTGAAATTAAGCAAATAAACTATAATAACTACTCTGATTGTACCAGTGTTTGTCTTTTCTTTATGTCTGATTCAGTTCTTTTTTGATTGCCTGGACAGTCTGTCTGTCTTGTTAATGTATCCAGAACTTAAGGGCTTAGGTCTCAAATGTGTGGTTCATTTTTTTTGTTTGTTGATTTCATTTTTCTTGGCAATAGGATCTCATTAGAATATATCTCATTATATATTCTAGGCCTGTCTGGATGTTGCTGCGTAATTCAGGCTGCTTGAAATTCATGCTGATTCTCCCGCCTCTGCCTCCTGAGTGCTGGGGATATTGGTAGGCACTGCCACACCAAGCCTATGTCTAGAACTTAGCACATATTACTCACCACACTAATGTGTTCCTCATTATGAATGTTGAGGAAAACCGAAAAAGAAAGAAAAAGAAAGTAAATGTGATCTAAAAGTGGCGAGAGAGAGAGACAGGGAGAGAGGAGGGAAGGGGAGCACTGAGGAGTTGATAGAACAGGAGTGGTAGGGAAGAGAGGGGAGGAGAGGGAAAGGCACAGGCAGGAAGGAAAGGGTGAGCAACGAAGATGTACCCTTTGCTGTGCTGGTGATCATTTACTGCCATTCAGCAGCAGAGAAGTCAAGAAGTGCTGGTCGGTGTAGCGATGCAGGCTGCCAAGCAGGATCCGAAATATAACCCAAGCCAAGCTGAGCACTGTAGACTTGTGCTCCCCTTTCTGACCCGTTCCAACTCTTCTTTCGTATTTGTCCGTGGCAAAAACATGGAAGGACTCAGTATCGTCTATAACAATTAAACAACAGAGGGATAAATAATAAGGTCTTAAGGACTCTTGCTTCTGCTTTAAAAATAATGTCTTTTACAAAAGTTGATGAATATTGACTGATTTTTTCCATTAGAACTGTAGGGGCTAATTATCAAAGAGTACTCAAATGACTTGACAAAATATGAAAAATATCATAAATTATTTTCCTATCAAGTTTTTTACATGCTGTGATAAAATCCAATTATTAAATATTGATTTGATTCTTAGATAACTGCCAAAATTGTGAGATAGAGATTGTAAGGATATCTTATACCCCAAGAGTACTAAGTGACACACACAGAGTATTGGGTCTATGCCAAAAAAATTTGATCTCTGAGATGTAATATTTTCTTCCTAATTCTAGGATCATTGCTATAAAAATACTAAGTGTTGGCTTCTCTGGACTCATCAAAATAAGTGAGAACTTTTTATGTGTTCGTGTATTTCATGCTGACGATGATGTGCACAAGATTGTCAATCCACAGCTAGCATCCAGCTTCCTGCAGAAGCTGACTCACTAGCAAAAAAGAGGCAGCCAACTCTGACTGTCCTTTCAAAGCCCTGCTGATCCCAACAGCTTAAGACCCCCACAGGGAAGAGTGAAACCAAGGACAGCCTCCTTCGGGCCCAAACAAGTAATGTTGACTACGCATTTAGACATGGGTGGCAAAGAATTCGCTATTCTGCTTTGAAGTACAAAGTTAGTTTTGCCTCCTGGTCAAAAAAATCTCTCTTTCTCTTACTCTATTAGGTTGCCATTCTACAATGCACACCTACGAATATCCCCTTCCAGAGAAGTTACAAGAAAACACACGATGGGTAGCAAATATTTGTACGACAAGTGAATGCTAAAATCTCCATATTTTATTTCAGCAGATGAACACTAGGGCAGTGTCTCTTATCCTTCTTTATACCTGAGAGTGCCCATGTAATAAAATTCTGGGCACATTCCTAAATCTCTCTCTCTCTTTCCCTCCCTCCTTCCCTCCCTCCCTCCTTCCCTCCCTTATTCTCCCTCCCTCCCACCCTCCCTCCTTCCTTCTCTTTCTCTCTCTCTTTCCCTCCCTTCTCCTCCCTCCCTCTCTCTCTCTCTCTCTCTCTCTCTCTCTCTCTCTCTCTCNNNNTCTCTCTCTCTCTCTCTCTCTCTCTCTCTCTCTCTCACACACACACACATACACCAGTGTAGGAGATTTGAAGTACTTTCCACAATACATCTCTTTCCATTTTTCTTCTTTGTCCATCCATTTCTCATACTACTTAGACTATGACCACTGCCATATTAAATTATGGGCAGGATTCAGTAGACCTTGGCAGACAGAGGCTGAGCCCCAGAGGAACTCAAGAAACACACACCAGAGTACATACCTCGAGAAGATTTCCTCTCTCCTCTTTAAAGCGCTGTTCTTCATGGGTTTTGTGGAGTATTTTGGAGTTTTTGTTGTTTTTATTGTTCTTGGTGGTGGTGGTATGTTTTTTGTTGAAAAACTCACACCTAAACCAAAATCTAAAACATTCAACCATACAAGGTAGAACATGTATAGTAGATCAGATCTCTTTCAGATTTTGACCAGTATATTGGTGGTGGTCATGTCAATAATTTAAATATCAGGTTCAATTTGGAATTTGTTTTCTACATGGAGTGAAATAAAGGGATGTTTTATGGGAAAGATTTCCTTAGCTGGAGGTCTCAATCAGGAAAAGCACAAATACAATTTGCTTAGATATAAAATGTCCCTGGGGGTAAATGGTAATTTTAATCCAGGTTGTTTGTCTGAGATAATGTATCCTGACTTTGATCTGACCCACAGGGAACTGTCCTCATAAAATGATGCATGATGAATCTCACTGTGAGATGCTTTGACATTTTGGGAAGAAACAGTTTGCAGACATCCTGGCCTGGAGCAATTCCTGCTTCTGCCTGAATACTCACTCACCCAGGACTACAACAGAAATCTCTCTGTAAAATGTCATAGCCAAGAAAGAAATGAATGAAAGACCGATTATCACTTGGAGAAAACCCTGATGGCAATGGCTATTCCCTAACACAAACATTCAAGGTAATAGTTTCCCAGGCTCCAAGATGATCAACGGGGCCTATAAACCCATTTGAGAGGAGATCCGATTAAATTCAATGTTTTATCATTATGTGATATGTATTCTCCAGAGAGCTTTGAAGATGTCAATGACTCCTAATGCTCTAGAAACATATAAAAATAATATATGCAATTTATTTCTGCTCACTGTGGTACTCTAAGCCTGGCACAGATTCCTTCTGACAGATTGCTTGAGTGCCTGCTTCCAAGATTGACTTCAGATATTAGACGCAAATCCCCTTATTTCTATCTGCCCTTCAATACTCAAGAAGGATTTGTACAGAGATACTGCTACCTAACTGTGGGAATGTTAAGCTTTCTGCTGATTCTTCCGGATCAAGACACAACTCTATTCTCTTTTCCTATTGTTGTGAATTTTCTCAATGCTCTTATCTGTTCTGTTTGAAATACTAATGTTGCTCGAAGTTTATGCCTCCACACATCAGGCTCCTCAGGTGATTTGTGTGCTGACTTCCCAGAAATATTAACACTGTGTTTCTCATGATCAGTTCTATGCAAATAACCTTCAAAATGGCTAAAGCTCTGAAATTCCTCTCATGAGTTAAATTAGATGTGTTCTGCTTGTATTGCATGGCTGTGATATAAAACATGAAAACAAACACAGTATTTTCATCTTAACTGTCCTTCCTTTTTCAGGCTGTGTGTCTGCCTCAATTAATGACTATGGCATCATTTTCATTTCTAGCATACAGAATATGGATGTTATTATCTATTCCCCTAATTTATGAGCTTGTCTCAGCCCTCATAGCTACTGACGTACTTGAAAGTCAAGGACAAGGAACTCTCTCAGATAAAGAAGCAGTTGCAAAGTCAAGGAGAGTCATCCCAGGGACACGGAAGAGCAGGTGCTAGCCCTTACTTACAGCACACACAGTAGCTCCTGGGTTGTGTGCTTATTTTCATTCGGATTGACCCTGTCCTCCAAATACATGTTCATTTGTCCATCATCATAGCTCAGTCTCAGGCTCCTCCCAACTTAAATCACCTTCCATCTTGTTTCTGGAGACGTCTGGTTCTGAAGAAACTTAATCCAGTTATTTATCTATTAAAAAATAAAGTTCACTGCACTCAAAGAGAATCTGTATTTCTGCCTTAAGCATGAATCTCAGCACAACATATTTTGTCTTCTCAGTGAAAATTAGTGATTACACAGTTATCTAGATACAGTCTAGAGAACAGAGTTCACAGTTCCTGCCCTTATGAAGTCTAGATTGAACATTATGTGATCACAAACAATATTAAACACATAACCCCCAAATCTAGGACCATTATGGAGTAAAAATAAGAAACATAAAATCAAGCCCTAGATTGTGACTCAAAAGTAATTCCAATCTTCACAAATTATTCTTATGGAATATTACCAGAAATTCAATTTATATCCTACTGTAATACTCAATAAAATATATTTTCCTCCCTTGCTCACTAAAATTCCACTTTCTCTAGAAATGCAGACTATATTATTTCCTAACTCCTTCAAATTCTTCCCCAGTGTACCCAAGAAGCATTTCAGTTTTTCTTACTGGCTTCAGTTTTCAGGGATTTTGTTTCATACTATGTTCTTTTAATCCATTACTCATATTCTGCAACGTAAAAGCAAATATAGTAATTGATTCTTTTCTGTACCCTTGCTAGTTCTGACATACCGTCTTTTGTTCTACAAATAATAATAGTAATAATGATAATAATAATTGCAAGAGCAGTATCTGCCACAGAAGGAAGCCTTATTCAGTTGAAAAATGGAAGGAAGACAGTTTTTGAATACTCACCTACTAAAAACACTGTATCTTAAAATTACAAGAAAATTTTCCAAGGGACTTCTTGGTGACAATGATCTATTCTAAAAGAGCAAAGGAGTAGGGTGTGTCAATCAAACAGCTCTCAGAAGGGATGTGGATGGAGCTGAGTTGAGAGAATGAGGTCATTTACAGAGAATAAGATCAAGATGGCATCCCACTTGGAACAGGAGATAGAACAGACCTGGGAGTCAAGCAATAGAAGTACCTTAGTCCCGAGGCTGGAAGTATGTGCTCCATATGAACATATGATTCACCTTTGAAATCACAGACTGCCATGAACAATAGAAGGTGGTAGAACTCCTGGCCAGGGTGTAGATCCAGACTCACAAGGGACCAAGCAATTCTGAAACATTGACAAAAGAAACCAACGAAGGAACTATAACTGTGAACTGTAGCTACCCAGATGTGTATGTGTATCTGTCTGCCTCTATCTGTGTGTCTGTGTGTTTGTATCTGTGTCTATGTGTGTCTAGAGACAGCAGAAACAGACTAGTATGTAAAGAGTCACCCAGAGAACTGGGCATTTCAGATTTCTAATTATCAGATGTGTCAAGTAATTAGTAAATAGAAATGTCTATCATTTCACCCCCAACATCCTGAGCTAGGCAGGTAGATGCCTTTTTAGAAAGTTAGCCTTCCTCATTAGAAGGAATAGAGACAACAATTGGAATAAATTTAGAATCTGTTGTTTACTGTGTGCAAAGAGTTCCCAATGACTCGCTTTTCATTTAATATGAAGCTATGGAAATCATCCAGGTTGATGTGTTTATACGTAAATCATTTATTCTCATGTGAAAATCCATTGTGCAAATTGATTATTTAATCAACTTGTTTTATCAAACCCACTGACATCCAAAATCTTTGCTTTCATTGAAGCCATTGCTTCTACCTTTTCTCCCAGACCATGTGATGACAAATATGTTGGGGTCAGAAAAGACAACAGCAGTATTCTCAATGTGCTTAAAATGAAAGGCAGATGTATTTCACATGGGGAATCACACTAAGGAACTGAGCTATAAAGTCAAGAAGGAACTGTGAGAGCTACAATCTCTGGATTGAAAAAAATCACTAAGTTGTCTGAACAACAAAATGGACCTCAGGGGAGAAATGGATCATAATTCATAATCCCAGGCAAATTCCAAAGCCCACTGCAGCTAGTTTAGCCAAAACCTCAAACTTATGGTTCAGTGAGATGTCATGTCTCATCACAATTAGCTGGGGTGGGAGTAACAGAATAAGATAATTAACAACTGGCCTCTACATGCATAGAGATGCAGACACACAAAGAGAAAAGTACATCTACTAGATAGATAGATAGATAGATAGATAGATAGATAGATAGATAGATTATATATGCACACAGATGTGCATGTGCACATCTATACCACACACACACACACACAGAGGTGCATGTACACATCTATACCGCACACACACACACAGAGGTACATGTGCACATCTATACCACACACACACACACACACAGAGGTGCATGTGCACATCTATACCACACACACACAGAGATGCATGTGCACATCTGTATCACACAAACACAGGCACACAGAGATGCATGTGCACATCTATCCCCCCCACACACACATACACCAAAAGGAAGAAAACAAAAAGATGTGGCTTAGTGGCTCACTAGTAGAGGACTGGCTCTCATACACGAGATCATGTATTTGATATACCACAAGAAAATAGCAAGACAAGGAGGAAGAGGGGTCAACTAACTTGAAAAGAATAAAATATGCACCATCCACATAGAAACAATTCAAGACGAAATATAAAAAGAAAGCAGGATGAGCAGTAAGAGAGGAAGGATCCTGACCAGGAGTGACTTTTGGTAGACACCTTTAAAATATATGTGTAATTGGAGTACTGGTTAAGGAAGAGTAAGAGATAAGTGATTAAAACACATGAGATAGTGTTCCTATATCTACCATATTTGATAAAGCTGTAAATACACAGATGTAAGAATGCTAACAAACTCCACATAGGGTAAACTCAAATGGAGAAAGCTAAGTGGAAAACAGCCTTTAGTGGAAATAAAAAATTACAGTAGTGGAAATGCATGAAAATAATCTTGAACTCTCTAAAGTAATGGCTGAGAATCAGATCTTTAGAGATAAGTTCCCTCCATTGCGATTTAAATGTCACCCATTTCATTTGGTAGTTGTATAAATAGAGGTAAGTCATTTCCTCTCTAATTCAGCTTCCCGTGTATTGACAATATCAAAAACTATTCAAAAGATTATTATGCAGATTACACATGTTAATCTCTGAAAAGAATTTAGGGCAAACCCTTACATAACATAATCACCTACAGTCAATGTTAGATAAAATAAGAGACTTGGAATGACAGAATCAAAAAAAATAGAAATAAATAGGATATAAAGATGATCGAGAAACTTGAATTATATAAAATTGAATGTGTTTCTTTGAAGCGGGGTTTCGCTATGCAGCATTGGCTGACCTGAAACTTGCTACAGAGACCAGGCTAGCCTCAAACTACAGCTATATCTACCGGCCTATTCCAACTACTGGGAATAAGCTTTGTACCACTATGACTAGTTGAATTTGCCTTCTCTATGTTTTCTTATATATTTCTGCTCCCATATCCTAAAATTTGACAAAACAGGGTGTGTTTTACATTAAAACATGACAATTCCATATTTTCATGTTGCTAGTGTTATTGATATTGAATGTGCTATCCCAAAGAATATGCTTTATGCAAAATATTGCCATAAAATATTTATTACTTAAAAACTGGATCTTAGTGACATTACTATATTTATATCAACTTTGTAGTACTTTAATTTATATTTTAAAAGGTACAAAGTATAAAACATATTTTTATGGCATGCAGCTTTTATATATTATATAATAGTGAACTTTTTTTCTATTCTAGTTTAATTTGGAATAATCCCTGAAATAGATTATCGATTAACTAAAATCTAATCAATTAGAAAAAAAACACTATTTTAAAAAACAGTGGTCCAGTTTTAATTTTTTAAAAATGTGTTTGGCCACACTATAAGCTGCACTAACTAGACATTTTATTTTTATAATAAAAGCTCCAGGAATATTTTACAGAATGTTGATTTATTTTAAATTCATTTCTTGTTTTTGTTGCTATCATTTTGTTTTGAAATGGGGTCTTGGATCCTTGGCTGGCCTGGAGAAACTACCTATGAAGCCAAAGATGACCTTGAATTTGGATACCGACAGAGCTACAACCCCACCCAAACCTTAAAATCTTTATTAATAAAAATCATTAAAAGCACATCAAGTGTATTATATATAAAAAACTTTGATTTAGTCATTCATTGAAGAACAACTATGTGCCTGGGAGATAACAGCAAATAAAATCCCTAGAAATAGTGTCTGTATTCTGAGTCTTATTGCCCAAATGCTCGCAATTGCCAGACCGTTGATATTTCTAACTCAATGGAATCTATAAAAACATAAAAATATTCAAAATAAACATCTAGCAGGAAATATTGCTGCTTTGTTTCCACTTTTCTTATTGCTAATCCATGGTATCTGTTGCTTGTCTTGTGTAGACATTATTATAAATTGTCTCTGGCACTCTGGAGGAGGCGTGTGGGTTCGTTCATGTGTTTCTGAGTTAATTTTTGTTTAAAAACATTTACCCTTAAATGCATGTCTTTCGTAGCTTTGAAAGTCATTTCTCTCCTGACAGTAACCTGGTAGCAAGAAGGCTTGAACTAGTTAAAGTCTAAGGTGGAAGCTGATTCTAATTCATACACTAAATTTCTTTGTGACTCTGGGCTTATCATTTAAGTGCCTGGAGCCCAATTTAATAATCTATAGATTGACAATATGTTACTAAGTGTTATAGAAGATCCTTTTATGCAATAAAATGTTACAATTCTCCGACCACTTCCACCCCAGAAGCAGGGTAAATCTCTTACAGGGCTGTGAACTGTGGACTGTACCTGTAATCT
This sequence comes from Bramus lutescens, assembly GCA_001685075.1. Lineage (NCBI taxonomy): Eukaryota > Metazoa > Chordata > Mammalia > Rodentia > Cricetidae > Bramus > Bramus lutescens. The sequence goes on along the minus strand of LOEQ01005989.1, from coordinate 69,639 downwards.
CAGATGTCTATGGAGTCTTTTTATTTTGATGTTCCTTAACCTGACATTTACTGTACAAAAAAGTCAAGAGAATATTTCATTTCTGATCAAACTTACTCTATTTTGTCCTTCTCTTTGCCGTTATTTCAAATTCTAATATATTTTTCTGTTGTTTTAGAGCCATGAATCACTAGTTTGCCCCCTTTTCTACTCTAAAACAAATCAGTTTTAAAGGAATACTCATTTTTCTCCAAAATCAAACAAAAACTTTCATGGTATTTATGAGAATTTCTATTTTTTTAATCAACATTGTATTTAGCCAGCAAACATTCCATAGGATCTACACTATAAGTAAAATATTGACTGGGTTTCTGAATTAGCTGTTAGGAATGGGTATATAGTGAATTTCATTTTAGAAAGTGTGGCCCCCCCTTCCTCAAACTACTCCTTTCTCTTCGCTATCTGGATTCCGTTATAATGAGAGGAGTAATAGAAGAGATGAATCAAGTCCTGTTTATCGTGTGACGCTTCTTCCTCAAGTCCCACCAATTAGGAAAGTAAAGCTGCAGAAGAAAGGTTCCAAGGATGGACCACAGAATACAAAGGATGCTCCCTCTAGACAGATACTAGTAGCTGTTCTTAGTTTTCTTTTTGGTTTTGGTTTTTCTTTCTTTGAGCTTTCTTTCAGAGCATTGAGCATAGCAAGAAGTCCATTGAAATATCCAAGGGCACGCACTTGAGACAGTTTTAGTGGAAAAAATCAGGCTCTGTTAATACCAACATGTTGTAGGGAAAGAAGGATCTACCAGACCACTTCAGAACCAGAAATAAATCTGTTATCAGCTCATATGGGTGATGGGTTGGAGGCAAAAGGACAAACACATTGTTATTTATTTCACAACACAGCTTTCACCTGGAAATAGTATTTGACTGTTCACAGGTGCCTCCTACACAGTGTTTCCAAAAGAGCTACTATTAAAATCCTTACATTTTTATCATACAATCTTAGACCTGGTAAATACAGGATGTTGCCCCAAAAGAGAAACATTTGGATGTTACACCTGTCTCGCCGTTTGATGGTTTATGGCTGTCCGTTATCACTGCTTAATGATGCAGAATCACTTCTAAAATAGAAATGAAGTCAGGAATTGCATTATAAATATCTATGTGCAGCATATTTGATGCAGGCAGGTAGATAAACACAATGTGGCCAAAATATGCCATAGCAGCATTTTTTTTTTTGGTTTTAAAGGTACGTTTTGTACCTGGAAAGTTGCAATACTTTTCTTCTTTTTCTGAAATAGCATTATTCTCCTGTCAGCATAGAAACAAAAGTAGCAATGCTAATCAACCATTAGCCCCTCTAGTTCATGGTCACCCAGGCAGTTCCAGGTATAGGTTTTTTTCTAGTGAGTGGGCCTTAAGTCAAACCACTTGTTTACCCCCCCCCAAGCTTTGTGGAACCATTGCTCTAGTATATATTTTAGGAAGGACAGAATTGTACATAAACGGTTTTGAGGCTGGTTTGGTGTTTACATTTCTCTTTTGATAGCTTTTAGAGTACCTTCCCCATACCAAAGACTTTTTGTTTGGTTGGTTTTTGTTTTGTTTTGTGTGTTGTTGTGGCAGGGTTTCTCTGTTGCTTTGGAGCCTGCTACGAAACTCACTCTGTAGACCAGGATGGCCTCGAACTCACAGAGATCCACCTGCCTCTACCTCTCAAGTGCTGGGATTAAAGGCACACGCCACCACTGCCGGGCTATACCAAAGACTCTTAACAGTGGGGTGAAGGTTCTATGTAGGCACCGGTTCCACCTCTCCGTATTCAACAAGTTTTGTGACCTAGGGTAAAACCAAATACTACTAGTCTTAAAAAAAAAAAAAGCAGCGCTAAAATGACTGTGTGATCTTTTGTTATCCTCATAGATCAGGTCCTTAGTCAGCCATCGTCAGAGAAGCTTCCTTCTGCACCAGATGGGAACAAGTGCAGGGGTGCACAGGCAGAGATTAGACAGAGAAACTGACCTCGGAATGCACAGCTCTAAATGGGATGTCTCCAGTAAATTCCTACCCCTCAGAGCTCGGGCAAGCACAAAAGAAGGCAGGAGTGTGCGAGCCAGAGGGGATAGAGCACACTAGGAGAACAAGGCCCTCTAAATCCACTGAGCAAAGCTCCTATGAACTCGCAGAGACAGGAGCGTGCCCATCCGGATCTGCACCAGGGCCTCTGTGTTTATATTATGGCTTCTAGTTTGGTGATCTTATATTCCTGAGTGTGTGAATGAGTGGGTCTCTGATTCTTGTGCCTTCTCTTGGACTCTTTTCCTTATGTTACCTTGTTTTGTCTAACTTTGATGTGATGCTTTTTGTTTTGTCTTATATTTGTTTTTTTTTATAATTTGTTGCGATCACTTAGAAGCCTGTTTTTGTTTTCTTATGAGAGACAGAAAGGGGGTGGGTCCGTGGGACGGAAGGGGAGGAACTGGGAGGAGTAGAGGGAGGGGAAGCTGTAACTGGAATATATTGTGTGAGGAAAGAATTTATTTTCAATAAAAGGAAGGAAAAAAATGAAAAATAGTCAGACCTTTGCAGTTCATTGCACACAGCTGCCTTTCTCTGGAATCACATGATTTTCTGGTGATGGACCAAATGTGTTCAACCATTTGACATTGCCACGGTCTGTTGCCATCTATGAAGTTCACACTTGAGAATCCCTTAATGAAGATAGAGAAAATAATTTTGAAACCATACATCTCCTCATATTTTAGGAAGCTTATGATTTTATATCAGTCTACTATCTATGGCTATTTTGATTGTCCTCAATATTTATCTAAAAGAGGTCATTAAGTGGTAAGTGTGTTTTGGTGTGGAATGGCACTAACAATCAAATAAGTAATATTCTATGTATCCATCAATGTATATCAAATAAAATAACCTCTATGACAATCTCACGCACTGTGTGCTCAGTAGTTTGTCAGCATGGTGTATAAAACAATAGCATATTTGGTGACTGTAATTATTTGAAAGAAAATGGCTCCCATAGACCTATATGCTTTAAAACTTGGTCCCCAGTAGGTAGAATTTTTTAGGAAGGATTAGGAGGTATGGCCTTGTTGGAGGAGGTGTGTCTCCAGGGATGGGCTTTGAGGTTTGAAAAGCCCATGTCATTCTCTCTCTCTCTCTCTCTCTCTCTCTCTGATTGTGATTGTACCTAAAGATATAAGCTTCTTCTAATTCTTTTGCCTGCTCTTGGGACCTTTTTCCTTCTACTGGGTTGCCTTGTATGACCTTGATAGAAGAATATGTGCCTAGTTGTATTGCAACATGTTATGCTGTGTTTGGTTGATATCCCTAGGAAGCCTTCTCTTTTCTTAAGGGAAATGGAGGAGGAGCAGATAGATCTAGGGGAGAGGGTAGGTGAGGGACTGGGATGAGAGGAGGGAGGAGAAACTCTAGTTTGGATATCATATATGAGGGAAGAATTATTTTTTAAAAAGTAAGCTCTCTGATACTACTCCAGCACCATGCCTGCCTTTTGCCATTCTCCCTGCTGTGACAGTCAGGGGCTCAACTTCCAAAAAGGTAACCCTAAAAAATGGTCTTTTCTCTATAAGATGCCTTGGTCATGGTGCCTCATCACTGCAGAGAGAGTAAACAATACAATAGCATGTTTGTTAGAGAAAGCGATCTGGTAGTAGTAGGCACTAGTTATCCTGACTATAGAGGTAAAGTTCCACATTGTTATCAATTATTAAATTAGTTGCAGATTTTTAGTCAAAATTCTTAAATAGATTGAAAACATAATTTATATTCTTAGTTTCCAGTACTTTCTAATATGGATGAATGGATGCCTAATTTTGTTGAGTAAGTTTTTTGCATCCACTAAGATGTTCTAACCATTTTTCTTCTTTATTCTCTTTACAACTGTGTTAACTTTTTATTGCTATAAAAAGTATCTGAGATAATTTATAAGGAGGAATTATTTAATTTTAGACAAGTTTCAGAGATTTTAATCTTTGTTCAGCTCCATTGTTTTATGACCTTAATATATGCAGATCAGTATGGCAGGGACTACAGAGTAGCAAAACACTGTTACAATTTTTGAAGCTTGAAGAAAAATAATAAAATGGGGCCAAAGTCCCAATATCCCCTCCAAGGGCTCATCCCCCTTTTCCTGACTTCTTAATTTATCTAACTCCCACTAGGCCTTACTTTGTAAAGGTTCTATCAACCCCTTGTAGTACCTAGAACCATGTAAAAGGTTCCACCATAAACTTTAGAGCCCAGAACTCCATAAATGTTCCACCATCCACTTATAGGATCTAGAACCCCATAAGGCTTCCACCATTAACTTATAGGGTCCAGAACTTCATAAATGTTCCACCATCCACTTATAGCACTTAGAAACCTGTGAAGGTCTTACCATCCACTTAGAGCACTATAGACTGGAAAAGAAGTCTATACCCTTTGAAGGAAATTCAAGTTCCAAATTATGACAACATTACTTAATCCTTACTATCTTCCCCCATGAGAGTGGCAAATACGTTGATGACCTCTATCTTTCGAAGGAGGAAAATGAGGCCACCTCTCCTCTCACATCTCAGCCTTAGTAAGATAGTAACATAGAAATACTGAATTTCTTTTAAAATGCCTTAGGATACATACATCCAAGCTATTTTTATTTCTTTTATATGCCTAGTCAATTTGAAATAAAACTTGGACAAGTTTCTTGAAGCACGGGGTTCAAGAAAAATCTTATATTAATTAATATATGGACAACATGGTGTTGAATTTTGTAAGAAGATCCAGAATCCAGCATAGAGTTCTCCCAAAGCTGAAGACACATATGCGGAATTTCAGAAACTTTCCATTACTGGATTGCAAAACTGTGTTGCACATCAGAAGCATTTAGGTCCTTTCGTGACTCATAGGTGGGTATATAAATTGTTGGTCATGGTATATGACTGGGATGCTTTGCTTCCAATCAAATTATTTCAGAAAGTAGAATTATGGTTTTTCCAACTTCATAATTTAAGTTTGGGTTCAAATATAAGGAAGGAAAAGGAGGCTTCAAGATGCTTTTATTATTTACTATCAGATCAGATCTTTCCTGATTGTTTAGATTTACACGTTAAAACATCACCTGTATGATACAGTATATATCCTTTCCTCTAAAATAGCGAAACATTATCCCTCAGTGATGAGAAGCTGGCTTCTCATTGGTTTTTAATTGGTATCCAATCATTATTCGTGTTTTCTGTTGTATTTGAAGAACTATCGCAGTCAATTCACTACTAGCCCTATATTCAGACGATTAGAACCACGTTGCTATGTGAAAACGCAGCAGGGTTGACAACTGAAGCACAACTTTAGTAGCTTACATTCAATAAGGTAAAGAAAATTAGATGTTTCTCATGACTAAGTTTTGAAAAGATGGAGTTCTGCTGAGTGATTAGAGTATAAATTATCTAACTGCGTTCTTGATTACTCTCTGTTCTAGCTGTAGAACCTCACTATGATTCCAGCCTGATTTTTCAGTTCTATCTCTATGCATTTTCACGGTACTTGTAGTAAAATTTCACCATCCAGCCCTGGAGCCAAGACTCTTCCTTGGTAATGAGGATGCTAACAGCAGGAGCAGATGCTGGCTAGCAGCTCACCACAGGTTCCAATGTAGACAGCGGAGCCCTTCGGAGTCTGTTCTGTTCTGATAGTAGAGCTTGTTCTGATACTATCGCCTTAGGACTTTTCTTTTTGTGTTCACTCCTTTGGGAGTATACTGACCTATTCTGAATTCTACTTTCATGACTAAATTTTCACTTCATATATAAAAATGTATCCCTTCTCTTTCAGGTTTTGAGAATTTTCCTGGTTCTTCATTTCTTTCTTTCTTTCTTCTTCAGTAATATGATTGAAATGCTCAATTCATTAGCCCCATTCCTAGGATGTGTCATCCTGACAATTTGTCCTATGTTAGCTTGGGCCTCATTCTGTTCATAATGGTTTGGCATCTATACTTCCTAACCCTCAAATATATATATTAGAAACTGAGATCTGCGTATGAGAACATGCAGTGTTTGTACGTCTGCACCTAGGTTACCTTACTTAATTAAATATTTATCCCACTGTTCAACATAATTATACTCCCTTTATAAACGGTGGGGTTCTGAAGTAGATCATTAACTTGCAGCATGCATGTCAGTTATCTTAAGATCTATGTCCCACAATAAACACTTACCCCAAAGACAGACGTATAAAGAGTCAGATAGTGTCACTTCCCCCAGAGAAACTTTACTACAAACGTTCAAATACTACTTAGCACCAAGCAAGCACCTACAATACTAGGTATATCTACCCGTGCGAACTCAAGCACCCTACTAACCAACTCTCTACGTGAGTTTGTCTTTAGCAAAGAGATTGTCAAGCTAGAGATTAACATACACCTTATCATAATCACTTAATCAATAAACAGTGATGCTGGGATTTAAGCCTGTAACTCCTAAATCCAAGTCCTGTACTTATTTTTTCTGCCATGTTTTTCATAGACTGTCAAGCATTCAAAACAGAATGGAGATAAAGATATTTGATGACTGCCCCGTCAAGGTTCTGATTTTAAGCTGTCCTTGATTCCCCTATGCCAAAGCCTTTTTTATTCATAAATTATTTGCCACTTAATGGTGCTATTTTTTAAATTTATAAAATTATGCTTAGGGATAAGCATGGACTTAGACTACTGCACAATGGCTTTTAGCTTACACAGAGTCACAGTAAAGCTAATGGGAAGAAAGCAATAAACCTTAGGAAGACTCTAATATCTGTTAGTCCTATCTATTTATTTAGTTATTTATTTTTGCTGGGAGTCTGTGTGGCACATTGAAAACACATTTATTGAAGACATTACATTAAGTCTCTGAAAGAAGATGGCATGATTGGTAGGTGTATCTGATGCAGATGGTTGACTTATTATCTAATGACAGCTATTGATTGCTAGCGACAAAATAGGCCTTGACTAAGAAAGGTATCTTTTTATTTTACTAAGCCATTTTAGTGGTGTGCGTTAATTGAACTAAATTGTTTTGTTGTGAAATTAAACATAAAATCACATATTTTAATTATGTTATCTTCACTAGGTAAAAACAAGAAGAAATTAAAGTGGTCATCCTTTGGTAAGAATAGGACCACTTGCTGTGTGTGTGTGTGTGTGTGTGTGTGTGTGTTAATAGTCAATTGTAGCAATTCAAATTTGCTTGTACAAGCATATAATTTTTCCTGATCTCTCACCTCAAGCAATATAACTCATCTTTATCTTACTATGGTTATGGAACAACAAAACATTTTATAGTTTATGTTTTTAACTTAATATTATGCAATAAGTGTCTATTTTCTCTTACATTCTCTGCATTTTGGCACTTATTAAACTTTATTCCTTAATTTCTTTTCATTCAAAGTTGCAGATTTCCTTATGGCATTTCCATGCATACTTGTTTCGGGTTGTCCCACCCCCTGCCCTTTCCTTTCCATCATCTCCCTGCCCCCACCCTTCTTTAAACCCTTCCACTCCCAGCAGTTCCCCTTTTCCTTCCGGATCACATGTTCAGGTACCCATCCCATCTGCTTTACAGCTCCCCATCTCCCCTCTCATGGGCCTATCTTACAAATGGGGGCTGCCTGGTATCTCTCTCATAGATGTGTGTGTGTGTACATATATATACATGTATATATACATACATGTATGAAGCTAAGCTCCATATAAGAAAAAGCATGGCACGTTTGTGTTGTCGAACATGAATTTAATATTCAAAATTTTAATTTTGTATTCAACTCAATTCAGTACTTTCCCATTGCACCAATTTTGCTGTAAATTGCATTATTTAATTTTTCTTTATGGCTGAATGACAGTCTATTTTTTTGTATTACCACGTTCTCACTACCAATTAACCTGTGTCTCTAAGCTGTTTCTATTTCCTTACTGTGGTAAACAGAGCAGCAGTAAACTTGGTGGCCAAGGGTCTCTGTGGTAAGAAGCAGAGTCCTCTGGGTACGTGTCCAGGAGTGATACAGCTGGGTATCTCTTTTTTGTGTTTTGCAAAGTCTGTACTGATTGCCATGGATGCTGCATCATCTTGCACTCCCACCCAGCATCAATAAGAATTCCCCTTTCCTCACATCCTCCACAATCTTGACTGTTATCTATGATGATAGCCATTCTGACAAGGGTGTGATGGAGTCTCAAAGTAGCTTTAATTTGCATTTCTCTGATAGCTAAGCATGTTTAACATTTTCTAAAATGTCTCTTAGCCATTTTTCTTTCTTCACATGGGAATTTGCTGTTTTTATAACTTTTTATAGCCTTTGGGAACAGTCCAGACACACATTCAATGGGAATTCCAAAAAAGATTATATCAAACCTGACTTATTTACTACTGTATCTCTATAACTAAACTCATACATGACATGTAACATGAATAACATAATAATTAATGTCTGAAGAGATGTTTTTTTTTCTTTTTAAGCATGCGTGGTTATAATAGCAAATCCCCCAGTTTCTCAAGCTCAGGTGACACTCTACAGTTTCAAATAATTTCTACACTCATTACATGTTTCTTCCTTGCCAAGGAGACAAGAGTGGATGGAGCTAAAAAGCAAAAAATAAATAAATAAAATAAATACAGTAAAGCTATAGTTATCGAGGAAGTGTTTGGTAGAAACTATTACTGCAGGGAAGAAAATGAAAATTGTGTCCTAATGGAGCATGGAGTCAGAAGACCTAACCAAAGGTAAAAGAAAAAAAAAACTAGAACAAGAAGTAGAAGATTCAGAATAATAGGAAATGGGGAGGAAGTCTGCATGGCTCCTATTGGATTGAGCAGGGCTCCCCTAAGGGTCTGCAAAGTTATACAGGGGTGACACTCTGAGAAGAGAATAAAAAAGCAAAAGCACTGTAGGCCACATTCATGACAAAATGCTCTACATGCCAGGGTGAATGAAAGGCACCACTATATACCTGAAGATTTTCTGATACTTTCAGCTTGTCTCCAGAGTGTTAAACAACCCAATCAGTATGTGGGAGCAATATGTTGCAACATTATTCAGCAGATTTCCAGAACAATAGAGATATGTAGCTTTTCTATTGTCAGACGAAATGCTCACTCTCCTTGCTCTAAAGGAAAGAAATGGAAAAAATAACACAAGAGCAATGAGAAGAAGAAGGCATTTAAAACAATCAGAATCCAACGAGGTTTACCATGGATCCAGCTGAAATGCGATGGTTGCTCATGCAGCTGGACGCTTTGCTCGCCTTTGTCTTAGTCGAAGACACAGTGTGCCAAGGGAAACACACGTTTTCCAATTAGAGAATATCTCAGTGTCACAGCGGATGGCACTGGGACGTTTGGAGCTGACGCGGTGAGAAGTGAATCTGCACCTTGGTTGTAAGACATCAACCATTGTTTACAACTTAGCAACTCATTTATTCTTTTCATCTCTGATAAGAATCAATCATCATGCATAGCTCACAGAGATTTTAAAAACATATGGACTGACTTCATCTTATCCTATAAATGTAAGCAGATATTAATTACTACCAAGTATAGTGACATAAATTGTAACTGCCACATTCAGCACCCTAGAGACTGAAGTACTGATACCCCGTTGGTACTTCAAGACATACGACAGGAGGGGAGGGTGAAGGAATGAGAATGGAAGGGAAAGGAGAGATCAAGCTAAAAACTAACTAGATTTTTAAAATGTGCAAATCAACATTAAATGGTTGTTAGTTATCACATAATAATTAGAATAAACGCTGGTTCTATTCTGTCTGTTCTATTTGGTCAAACCCTTTTTAGCTACAAAGTTTAGTTGTTATTAATTAAAGCTAATATAATCATAGCCTTTTCTATATTTTTACAGTACTTTATGTACTCCTCCTACGGAAAATCAATATGTCAAATATTCAGTAACAGTGACTTGTCTGAGATACTTTTTTATAAAAAGGCTCCAGTGAGCTTTGGCATATAACTCTCACGCTGATGCTGCAAATCCTATTTATAAATGGACCTTTCAGAGCCATCATTGTGTTCAGTGAGTGCAGCAATCTTCTCTTTGAGGACAGCATAAGTCAAGGCAAGGAGTCAGGTCCAGACACCAGAACAGGATGTTACAGGAATGCAAAGCGAGCACTCTGCAGAGGTTCTCTCTCTGCTTAGCTCATGAAATGTGTCTTACAAGGATTACTTCTTTACTCTTGGTGGGTTTTTTTAAGTGATAAAAGTAGAATCAACTTAAAAATATTTTTAAAAATTTATATGTACCCCAACACAAACAATGCTACGGCTCCTCTTTGGTGGATGAAGAGGGGAAGATCCCGGTTTCAAAGAATATCAAACACGGCCTTTCTTCCTAGAGGGTTAGGCAATGTTTAACATTTTAAAATTCTGAAAGAACCTATAGTAAAGAAAATTCTCCCTCTTCTCTCTTCATAGAACTTCAGGAATACATTTGGCTGCAGAATGCTTGCGTTGTTTAGCATTGACTCTCAATATATTTTATGGGTCTCTATAACTGAAACATCATACACGAAGAATAAAAAAGAAAGAAAAAAAAAGAAGGCCCCCAATGTAATCAAGCCAGAAATCTGTTGTACAGAATTTGTTAGGGTAACAAAGATCAAAGAAAAAAAATTCAGGTGGTGTTCCAAAATTCTGAGTCATTCTAGGCAAAATATCTCTTTATTTAAAAATCAGAAACACACACTAGTGTACATGAGTAAATAAACAAACTGGACAAGAAATCACAGTGGGAGTGATCTCTCATAACTATACCCCTTATGACACTCATCTGAACTACCTTTTCAAAAGATTACATGGGGACAAAGAGTTGGCTCAGTGGTAAAGAGCAAACACTGCTCTTTCCAAGGACCCAAGTCCAGTTCCCAGCACCCATGTTTGGTATCCCATAATTGTCTGTAGTTCCAGCTCTAGGAGATCTAACACTTCCGGTCTCTGTGGACATTTGCACCCACTTGCACATACCCACACATAGTCACACACAATAGTTCTGTGTAGGAATGGGAACCTAAGTGTGATGCCCAAGCATAATAGCATACACGTACAAGTCCTTCACTGGGAAGGATAAGCTGAAAAGAATACAGTGGGACTGGAGAGACGGCTCAGCAGTTAAGAAAACTCGCTGCTCTCCCAGAGGACATAGATTCAACTCTTTGATGCTCTCTTCTAGCCTCTATGGGTACCAGGCATTCGCATGATACCCAGAAATACAGACACAGACAGGCAAAACACCTCTACACATATAAATAAACTGAGTAAATAAATAAGGAAAAATAAAGATGGATAGCACCTTCTGAAGCAAACACCTGAAATTGTCCTTGGGCTTCTTGTACTGCAGGCAGATGTACACCAGTCCACAAATTTCTGCATATCCACAAAAACACACATACATGCACACACTACTCGAGTTCACTTCATATTTAATCATTGCTGATTTTTCATTATCTTAATGGAGCCTAGTGTTAAAATATAAATGTTTTCAGTGTTTTGGAAAGATCCTTTTCCAGCTCAAAAGGAATTGAGAATATGCTTTACTTTAAATAGACCAATGTGTGTTTAGCTCTCCGTTAGCTGGTTTTCTATCTTTTCCACTGAGCTAGCTTGATTGTTTCATCCAGATATAGTCCTCAGACAACAGGCTTTACGAATGATCCTGGTCAATACTCGAGTATGCAACAGCGAGAAAGACATAAAGGCAAGTCTGCTCAGACAGGTGTTCCATCCTGCTCTATGAACTCCATCTACCTTTCTCTTCAAGTCTCACTTCCTACCCTGTATCTCAGTTAATATTGTAACATTTCTACTCTGGGCATTGATTCCAAACCTCTTTCAGGCGTGCACATAGACATATGCCACTCTCTCTAGAACCGAAGAGCAAGTTGAGGCTTCTTCACACAGCTGTGAAGAGAAGTTAGGGCTGCCAATGGCAGTCATGTAGAGCCGCACTCACTGTCAAGCTGGGCTGATGCTCGTCCACTTAAACACCAAGTTAGACTTTTTAAAATCATAGTGCCCAGACCAAGAGTCTCTTCAAAGTCAGATAGTTTAAGGCGTGGAGCAAATCTCCACGTTCTACTTCTTTCTAGATGCCAGCCTGAAAATTTTGCCCTGGCTGTCCCACAGCTACGGAAAGAGCAAAAATGAGTAGATGGATGCAGGATTTCAGTTACGTAAAGGACCAGCTCCAAATAGTGAGACAATGGTAAAACAACGGCACCAGGTTTCCCTTTTAAATTATCTCAAATTTCTGTTACCGTTCTCACTATTTTCAGGTGCACCTTATTTGACCATTAACTGCCTGCTGCAGCCGTCTGCCTCATCAATAATCAACATGTCTTAGTTCCTCATTGTATCAGCTCTGCTTGAAGCCCTTTGGAAGACAGAATACCTGGCCGGAAGATTGGCCAGAAGAAATGGAAAAGCTGTCAGGCCATTCACGTGCTGCTGTTCCTCAAAGGAGCCCTTGATTTATGTGCCCACGCCTATTTCCAGGTTAGGATTAATAAAGATCTGTGTTCCAGTTTCTGTTGTTTCTGGATTATGCAATGATCCATTACAGTTTTAAATACAATTTTTTCTAAATCACTAAGTTTTACAATGTGTCTATAAAAATTCCTCTAGAGCCACTAATTTTGTCTTCTACAACATTTCCTGGTAAAATTCTAATTTTAAAACTTGTCTTGGAAATGTATGCTTAGCAGAAATAAGAACGTTTTGAATTTTGGGGTCTGAGTATGAACCTGAACTATAAATTGGAAGAATTAAAAGACTGGCAGGGTGTGGTTCTGCCGCACGTCTGCATTTGTTCCTGCTTACCGACTCGTGCATTGTGCTGAGGGCAACACTTCAGCTTCTTCCTGTGAACATGCTCTGCCGAAAATGCTCCCAAAAAAGAATAATGTCCTAGAGGAACCCAAAGTTTATGCAAAAATTTAACCTACTTATAATTTTAGTTGCTCACATGCAGTTTCCTGGAGAACAATTACCTCATTGTGTTTTTAGCTGTTCGATTCCTTTTGGTCACATACACTTCCTAGCTCTGATTAGGTTAGCTAGAATTGCAATTTGCTTTTCTCTGTGACATTCACAGGGTCTTCCTCGTTGGGG
>LOEQ01005989.1:0-23312 GCA_001685075.1 Bramus lutescens | reverse complement strand
ACATGCTCCATCAGTCCCAGTCCAGGTGGCCTTGCTGAGCTCCCATTAGATCAGTCCCATGGTCTCAGTGGGTGGGTGCACCCCTCGCAGTCCTGATTTCCTTGCAGAAAGTAGATATCTTAATTAAGGGAGCCATTTTAGACTTCCAAGAGTCCAAGGAGGTGTAATTTTTATCAGTAGCATCTCCAAAGCTGCTGTTGTGAGTTTCAGAAGTGTCTATTCATTTTCTGTTCTTCTAATCAATAAACCACCAGCATTGCGCTTCTCCACAGAGTGTTTCCTTACTTCTCTCCTTAGGTGTCTAAAAATTATGGACACTGCAGAGCACAGGGAAGACCCCAGCATTGCTATAGAGACTGCAGGTACATGTTCCACTATTTCTCTCTGTACAGGAAAAGCAACCCCCGCAGTTGCTCAAGACATGAGTGGCAACTTAGTGAAAGTACTTGACTCTGCATCAGAAACTTTCAGGAGACCACACTTTTAAGGGGACAGTAAGATTGTTTTTGTCCATAACTTTTGGAATAAAACTTTTTAAAAGTATAGTACCACATTTGAGTCACTGGATTCAGAAAACCTAGACTGGCTTCACCTTGCGAATCAGGACATTTACCAAATGGAACTGTTGCCTGGGGCTGTGGCTTGATGGGAGCTACACACACACAAGACCCTAAGTTTCATCCTGGACACAACAACAACAACAACAAACCAGCAACAACAAAAGCATAATAATAATAACAACCACAATAATAAGAAATAATAATGAGAGGTTATAGAGGTGACCATGAAATATAAATAATGAATTAAATGTATCAGAATGATGAAGTAGCCATGTAGCAAGTGGCGGAAGAAAGCCCTTAGCCACCACGAAGAAGCCCTCCTGCACAGCAGTGTGCACCCCTTGCTGTGGCTGCCTGGGCGTCTGTATTTAGTTATCTTCTGCTACTGAGCCAGATGAATGCTGCTCCTTCTTTCGTTTAGCTTTGGATAATGGCCAAATACCAGAACCTACCATTCTTTAAATAGCAGAGCTCCCATCTGTTCACGATAGGGGGAAAAATCAAGATGAGGAATATGCCATGATCTCTTGGCCACTCCTGTCTACTAGACTGGGAAAGGTTTGAAGCGTGTGTCAAGTGATTTCATCCCCTTCATTTTTGAGGTATGGAACTTTAAAAAATTGTCAGTGCCCAGCAATTTTATAGCAGCACTTACTCCACTTTTTTCCTGGGAGATGATTTGCATGACTAATAACAGGTGAGACAAAACCAAAGTATGGGATGACCTTTTGTAGGATATTTTTATATTTTCCCATGTATCTATATTGCCTTTTCAATTTCCTAAAATATGACTCATAAGCCTAGTATGATCCATGAGTCCTTTCATGGATCAATCAACAAGTCTAGGGATGGAGAGGGCTGACGTCATGAAGTATATAGCAGTCTCCTTTGAGAAAACATGTAAAATGCAAGTAACTCAGTTAACAAACACAGGTGTTCAACCCAAAAATCTTAGGCCTTTGAACAGTATGTTTGGTGGTGGCCTTCCATNTATATATATATATATATATATAGAGAGAGAGAGAGAGAGAGAGAGAGAGAGATTATAATGTAATTACATAATTTATCTTGCACATTTCCTCTTCCCGACTCCTCTTATGTACTTTCACCGTCTTTTTTGTTTGTTTGTTTGTTTGTTTGTTTCTCAAGACAGGCTTTCTTTGTGTAATAACAGTCCTAGCTGCCCTGGAACTAGCTCTTGTAAACCAGGCTCTCCTCGAACTCACTGAGATCCACCTGCCTCTGCCTCCCGAGTGCTAGGATTAAAGGCATTCACCACTACCACCCGGCCAGTCTCTTCTTCTTTAAGCATTATTAAGTGTGTGTGTGTGTGTGTGTGTGTGTGTGTTTATGTAAGTATGTTTTATTTTAAAGCATGTTTAGGGCAAACTTCTTCAGGTGCTTTGCGGCTGGTGGGAGAAATAACACAGAATGTTGCTGAGGGACAAGATCCCTTTGTCCGTCTTCCAAATATGAGCCTTACCCCACACACAGCCTGCTCAGTCTGGACAATGTTACTTGTGTGTATGTTTTCAGGGCTGTTTGGAATTGGATTAGTAATTAGTGTGCTCTCCCTTGGAGAAAACTATTTCTCCTATTCTCAGGATTTCTTAGTTGCCTGTAGTTCCTTGTCTAGGGTTGAGGTTTTCTGGGCTTTCTCGGGTCCACATGAGGACAGTGTTGCTACCCTTGCTCAGGCCATGTTTAGGCAACCACATTGGTAAGATTTTTCTGGGTCTTATAAAAATAACAGCACTTTTTTCTTAAAGGTCTTTATCTCGAATGCCCTTTTCTGTTTCTGGTGGCTCTGGACTGATGCGGCAGACACACCTTCACAAGTGGCCCAACTCTATTTGCCTGACCAGGCTCTTAAGAGGATGACTCACTCACTCCTAAGACCTTAGAGTATCTAACTCATTGAAATGATATAAAACTGGCAGAGCCTGGTGTACTCCCGCCTTCATTTGCTCTCTCAGCGTGCACTTGTATAGTTTGACATCGTGGGTGCTCAGCAGGATGAGTGTCTATTGCTGGGACAATGCTGAAGAAGGGTTTTCCATTTCATGACCATTACTACAAAATCAATTTATTTCACTCATTTGGAAATTATGGCTTGATGGAAGACAAGTATTTGTGAATCCTTATTAACAACTCACATAGCCCTCTGTAGTCATTAGGAAAGAACATTTTTAGTAAATTAGCTTGGAAAACATTGGTCAAAAATAGTAAAAATGTTCTCGTAATCTGTCTTGGCAATTTTTGTACAAAATTTATCCTAAGTGAAAAGCTAATAAAATATAAGCATTATGCCATTACATTTGTTATAAAAGGTAAGTGTAACATAAGAGGGCCTCCTAGTTGAATTTTCTGTCCTACCCGGTACCCCACAGCAAGCAAGCCCCAAAGAAAATCACACAGAGATCGCTATAAGTTATAAAGCTGATTGGCCCATTAGGTCAGGCTACTTGTTAGCTCTTGTAGCTTATATTAACCCATTATTCTTATCTAATTTAGCCATGCGGCTGGATACCTTTATCAGCTGGCAGGTCATATCCTGCTTCCTCGGTGATCTGCGCAGGACTGGGGGAAATGGGCTTCCTTCTTCCCAGAATACTCCTGTTCTCTTTGCTCCACCTCTACTTCCTGGCTGGTTTTCCTGCCTATACTTCCTGCCTGGCCAATCAGCATTTATTTAAAACATNGGCTTCCTTCTTCCCAGAATACTCCTGTTCTCTTTGCTCCACCTCTACTTCCTGGCTGGTTTTCCTGCCTATACTTCCTGCCTGGCCAATCAGCATTTATTTAAAACATGATTGACAGAATACAGACAATTCTCTCACACCAGGTAAGAGAGTTGAATACATGGGGAAGGGTGAATAGCTCAGCAGTAAGAAAACAATCATTTCAATTAAAACCTGAGTGCAGAATCTGAGTCAACACTTCATCAGAGAATACGTACAGGTGACGACTACAGAAAATTATCATCACGTACCATCAGGCAGCTGCAGCTTTTAGATAGTGAGTTGCTACTCCACCACTTCCACTGGTTCAAATCGAAGCCTTCACAAGCTGAACAGGAACTGGAACAACAGGGACACCCCCTCACTACTGAGGAGAATACAGTGTGGAGCCCCTTGGGAAGACAGCACTAAATATCTGCTGAAGAACTGGCCTAGAATTGGTATTCTTTGTATTTACCAAATGAGTTGGAAACTCTCATCCACTCAAAAGTCTGCAGGTGAATGTGTATAGCATTTCAAACTCTCAGGAGACATCAAGATGTACAATTAGAACACAGAGTGTGATGAACATCCCAGCCGAATATTATTGAGTGATAAGAAGCCTTAAATACTTATTGATACGTGAAATAAGCCAGTTTGAAAATGCTCCGTACTGTGTAATTATAGCTATGTGACATGCTAGGAAAAACAAAACTAACGGACAACAAAAGTGTCCGTGCTAATTGGGGTCCGAAACGGAAGGATATAATGATGAACAGGTGGAGCGCAGAGAACGCCTGAAATAGTGAAGCCATTCTACATTGTACTAAGAGGGCAGATACTTTTGTTAAAACTCATGGTTCACAAAAGAAGAGTAAGCCTTAATGTAGACTTCTGTGGACATTAATTAACCATTATGTAAGAATGTGGGTTCACTAACTGTAATGAGCATGCTGTATTAACGCAAATATTACTGAAAAGAAAAAAGCTTAAAGGGTGAGGGATAGAGGGTGGTTAGGGGTGACAGCTATGCAGAAAACTTTCTTCATGTGTATATAAACATGCATGTTAGCTGTGTTGGGCTCAGACATATTGCCTGTGCAAGTGTGAGTCCACATTTGTACCTGTGTGTGTGGAGGTCCGAAGTTGACCTCACGTGTCTCCATCGTTCCCCGATTTATTTGTTGAGCCAAGGAACCTCACTGGATGAAGGTCTTGCAGATTCTGGCTGTCTGGCTTACCAGCTTGACAGGGCATCTTCCATCCCTGACTTCTGAGTTCTGGAATTTCAAGCAGCTTCCACAACTGCTCAGCTTTTAGTGTGGACTCTGCAGATCCAGCCTCTGCCCTTACACTTACGGAGCAAACGTTTGATTGACTGAGCCATTTCTCAAGCCCAAACAGTTTTTTTTTCTCTCTCAAATTTCCTGTGAAACCAAAAAATAGCTTAAAAAATAAAGTCTAGTAAGTCTGATAAATGGAGAGAAAATAGGTTTGTTCTTAAAAGTGTGGGACAGTCTCTTGAAAATGTCAAGTGTTTTCCATAGTTCATCTCACACTTGTCCCCGACTGGTCTCATTAAGTCTGTGCAAAACATATAGAGAATTGTCACTTTGGGCCAGGTCTGGGTGAGAAGGCTGTCAATGAAATACGAAAAAGCCTCCTTAGAACAGTGGAAACAACTTTCTACTTCTTCAGGGGGCACAAACTAACAATTTATGTGATGACTAATATTCCAGAGTAAGTTCAGGAATCTCCTGTTTAGGAGACCAGGACTAAATCTCTTTTGAATTTGAAACTAGGTGCATAGAAGTGATCACACCTCTTCTGCAGCCATAGACACAGCACACAGACTGTGCATGATATTATTATTATAATAACTGTCCACTTTTTAAAATCCATAGCTTGGAAGACTCCATCTTTATTATCAAAATCAAAGCAAAGATAGACACCCCCCATGAATGCCTGCTTCTAATAAAAGGGTGGAAATTTTGTATCCACCTGTTTATGGTGAATTTCTTTATTTATGGATTTCTTACTGATGATAAGTCAAGACAGAAGACTCCTGCTTCACTGAGTAAAGAATGTGGTACAAATATGTTAATATTAAAGTCAAAAATCATTTTGTACATGTGGGGAATTCAGAACATATTGCAGAGATCACTGATACTTACACCTCATGCCTCAAACCTAATTGTCACCGGGAAGGATTTTCCCACAACTGCCATTCTTTCTGAACCCCTCTGTCTGCATTCCCACAGCATGTGCATCTGCCTTTCTCCTTTCTCTCTTCATGTGCAGTTTTGGCATGGTGCTTCAGATTGTAAGCTCCTTCAGGGCCGCTTTTAAGACCCATTTGCAGCTCAAGTGCCTATCTCAGTGTGTGTTTAATCAATACATGTGCTTGAGAATGACAGTTTCTTTATTTTTTTAACTCTGTGAAATTATGTTTCCAAAGTATTTATGTAGTG
Organism: Bramus lutescens; assembly: GCA_001685075.1. Taxonomy (NCBI): domain Eukaryota; kingdom Metazoa; phylum Chordata; class Mammalia; order Rodentia; family Cricetidae; genus Bramus; species Bramus lutescens. The sequence goes on along the minus strand of LOEQ01005989.1, from coordinate 17,561 downwards.
ATGTAGCTACTTGAAGAAATGAGTCTGTAACCAAATAAAAGCATACAGAAATGACCATGGCATTCATGTATGTGTTGCTCAGCCACTCCTGAACAGGAGATTGGTCCTGCAGTGGTTGATATGCCCAGTGTCGCTCCATCAAAAAAAAAAAAAAACTAATTCTCCCTCTCCCAGGAGGTAGAAGTGACAGTTTAGTTGTCAACCTTTACCCTACTGGGTAATTAATTCATTCATTAATCTTAAAAAATAAAATATAAGATGAAATAAAGAAAAGACAAGCCAACAGAAAGAAAAGAGCCCCATAAAAGGCACAAGAAACAGAGACCTACTCATTCAGCCACTCAGGAACTCCTTATCAACACCAAACATGAATTCTTTTGGGCCACAGTCTTATTTTGGTTTCTTGGGATGTTTTGTTGTGTATTAAGTATTTGTTTGGTTTTGAGAAAGAACTTTAAGTTGGGTGGGTAGGGAGCAGGAATGAATCTGAGAGGACTTGTGGGAGAGGAAGAATATGATAAAAATATATTCAAACTTAAAAAACAAGTATATTTTTAAACAATGAAAAATAAAATACAATAAAAAATGAGTCTGTTGATTCAGGAATAAATTTGGGCATGTTGGTAAGATGGTAACATGAGAGATCCTTCTCCTTACTGGCAGTGAGACTTCAAAATGCATAGTCTCCAAGAGGTGATGTTTAACTTGTTCTTAGCTGTCATATTACTGTGTACAATTGAAGTCTTTCAAGAACAGCAATAGAATTTTTCAAGAAATCTATTTTAGGACTGAAATATTTTGATAATCCATGCTCTTAATGCTATATTTGCTATTGTATTTCCTTATTCTTTGCCATTTGTTTTGGAAGCAGACACAGCCTTACCATTTACTATAATGTGCTAGGATAGCATAACCTCTGGGTAACAGTGACTTTCAGTGCTGTTCCCCTTGATGAGAATGTAACCCAAACTCTGTACAATGATCCCCCCCCATCCTCATCAGTCTCCTTTATCAGCACCCAGTCTTTCTTCTTTCAGCTTTAGCTGGATGCCGTTGTTATATGTTTCCAACCATGGACCTTTGCCAACTGCAACCTCTGCACACGCTGTTGCTGGACATGGGCCTTCTTTAAAATTCTTAGTTACATGCACATGTGGACACAGGCATCCTGTGCTCTTAGCTGCTGATCTCCCTCCGTCCCTGAAACTGGGATCCTTTTCCCATCTTTGTTAGTGACTTTGTGCTCACCCTTTGGCTCTTTCTTCCCTCGCCTTTTCAGAAGAATGGCCTTGCCCACCTCCTTCCCAGATGGGCATTTAGTTCCTTTCATTCTCACACAGTACCCACTTATGCCCTCCATTATCTCGATTTAAGAGCTTTAATTATTTATATGGTATTTACTTGTGTTGAAAAGCCTCCCTCTCTCACCTAGTCAAAGCTCCAGAAGCAGAGGAACGTTTCTGAGTTTGTGAAAGGCACTCGATGTTTGCTGACTGGATAGGTTTAGTTTTGATAAAACAGGAATGAAAATTGTAACCAGTATAGTGTTTCTAAAGCTATAATCTTTAATTAAGTCATTAAAAAACAGTTATCCAATATTGACTTTAGAAAGGAAGCAGGTTTCTAACTACAATACCCTCTCATCCTTTTATGTATTAGGCAAACATTGTTTTTAAATAATTCATTCTGTTGTAGTCACAATGTTAATGCTTTTCTGGTAGAATTCTAAGGCGCCTGACTTCTAAGTTGCAAGCCTTTGATGTTGTCACAGAAGAAAGTGAGGACAGTACATGCACAATCAAACATGGCACACTTTAAAACTCCAGTTATTTTGTAAAAGAATCAATGCTTTCCCAAGTCCATTTATAAGTAACTTTATCTATTGATAACTGGTTCCATATTTCATACTTCAGCTGGTAAACCTTCCTACCTAACATCTCCAGTTAAGGGAACTTCATCCTTGTGCTGGATCCTGCTTGTTACCATGCCAGAATTCCAGGAAAGACGTGTCCACTGGTGCAGTAGCGGCCAGACTGCTCAGGGGGGTACCCAACCACTCTCTTGATTGGAAGTGAGACCTACTATGCCGGAGGAAATGTATGCCTGCTATTGTAAGAATGGTCAAAAACCCATGGCTGGAAAGCCAGAGGCCTGAGGGCTACTGATATTGCTTTGCCAAATACTCGTGTTGTCAAACTGTTCTAAGTATTTATGCTTATATGTGCAGATTTATCTGCTCTCAGACTCTGTCAGAGAGCCCTCTTCAAGCCTAGGAACTATGAGCAAGTGCTGGCTGCTGGAGAATCACTTTACCTTCCAGGATGGGCACTGTGAATGTTGCTGCCATGAACATGCACATGTACATTTTTGCTTGATCATGTGTCTCTAACCCATTGAGGTAAATCTAATGAAGACCAAGTGCTAGATTGTGTTATTTTTCTGTTCCACAATAAGATACATTGTTAAACATCTATTCATTTCCTTATATGTTGTTGTATATCTTTTTTTGACAAGATGCATCCCATAGTCTTTTTCTCATTGATCAACCTAGCTATTTCTTTATTAATGACTTTTACTTGTCTTTTATAAATACTGGAGAAGTTATTTTTCAAATATGTCTTCAGATTTGCCTCCTCTCATTCTGTGATTTGTGTTCTTGTTCTCTGTCATGTTTTACTTCAGAAGTTCTAGACATATTAAATTCCAGTTTATCTATTATTTGCTTTTGCCTGTTCTATTACATCTAGAGTCATTGCCAAAAATAATATTATGTCATTAATTATCTTTTAGAATTTAATAATTTTGCATTTTACATTACACTAATCATCACAGGGTTAAGATTACATGATTCAAAGTCCCTATTCAGTACTCCAGAAAAATTAAAGAAAATTCTGCAAAATAAACCACAATAACTATCTTTGAATTCACAGAAAATGCTCTAAAATTACATCTAAAGAGTAAAATATACAGTTTTGTTCTCAGAACATACAACTGCAAAACGTCCACCCAGCAAAGATAAACTTAGACATCAGTACATAGACCAATAATCATCCCAAACTCAAATGTCTAGACACCAGCATAAGAACATAATCAATAACATGCAGGGCAATATTCCTCCACTAGAGTCCAGCTGTCCTACCACACAGGCCCTAAATATTCCAACACAGCTGAAACACCTGGAAAAGCCCTCAAAACCAACTGTACAAAGAAGATCAAAAGGTAAGGAATAAGCCCATTAAAGAATTCCAGAAAACACAAGTAATAGATTAGAGGAAATAAATAAATCCTGTAAAAAACCACAAACATTGAAACTAATAAAACTGTCAACACTTGTAAATGGAAATAGAAGCAATATCAAAAACATAGAACCGAGGGAATTCTATACATCAAAATTTAGAAATTTGAGCAGGAACTTCAGGGGCAGGCTTTGCCAAGAGAACACAAGAAATGGAAGAGAGCATTTCGAGTACTGAAGATACAATAGAAGAAATGATACACTAGTCAAAAAAAATGTGAAATCTAAAAAAATCCTGACTAAAAACATCCAGGACATCTGGAACACTGTCAAAAGTCCAAACCTAAGAATAAAAGGAATAGAGGAAGTAGAAGAATCCCAGCTCAAGGATCAAGGAAATATTTTCCACCAAAATCATAGAAGAAACTTTTCCTAACCTAAAGGAGGTTCCTAACCCATTAAGGCTCAAAAAGCTTACAGAACTCTAAATGGATTGGACCAGAAAGGAAAGTCCCCTTGCCACATAATAATCAAAGCACTAAACATACAGAACAAAGAAAGAATATTAAAAGTTACAAGGGTGAAAGACCAAGTAACCATAATGGTAGACCTATTAGTATTACACCTAACTTCGCAATAGAGACTCTAAAAGACAGAAGGGCCTGGGCAGATAGGCTGCAAACTGAAAGAGACCACAGATGCCAGCCCAGACTCCTAAAAACAGAAAAACTTTTAATCAACACAAATGGGAAAAATAAGATTCTCCACGATAAAGACAAGTTTAAAATTTTCTGTCTATAAATCCAGCCTCACAGAAAGTGTTAGAAGTTAACTATATTCATGAAAACTCAGGAAATAAATAATCTCACACAAACAAAACCAAAAGAAGGGAAACACACACACACACAAAATCACCACCACCATCAACAACAGCAAAAATAAATGAGTAAATAACAGGAATTAGCAATCCTTGCCCATTATATTTCTCAAAGCTAATGATCTTCCTTCATCAATAAAAGACACAGACTAACAGAATGGATTCAAAAACTGGATCTCTTCTTCCGCTGCATCCAAGAAACACATCCCAACATCAAGGATAAACACTGCTTCAGGATAAAGGATTAGAAAACAATATACCAAGCAAACAAACCTAAGTAGCAAGCTGGGTAGCTTTTCAATGTCTAGCAAAATAAATGTCAAACCAAAACTAAAGAAATGGGGAGGAACATTATCTATTTATCAAATGAAAAATTTATCTATCAGATGAAAAATTTACCATGAAAAATTTAAATTCTTAATATCTCTATCCCAAACCCAAGTTTCTAAAACAACATTACTACAGCTTATATGGTATATTGGTCCTCACAAACTGATAGTAGGAGACTTCAATACCCCATTCTCATCAATGGATAAGTCATCCAGACAAAAACTAGACAGACAAATACCAGAGCTAACAGTTGTTATAATCAAAATAGACTTAATATATTTACAGAACATTCCAGGCAAACACAAAATAATATAGGCTGTGGGATATTTGTTGACTGTGTGAAGGAATATTTCTGTGACTAATGAGATAAAAAGCTGAGTGACCAATTGCTAGGCAAGAGACATGAGCAGGACTTTCAGGCAGAGAGAGAAAGGAGGAGGAGGAATGAGATGAGAGAGATGTGAGGAGATGTCCAGGAAGCAGGATGAGCTGTATGTTACAGAACACAGATTAATAGAAATGGGTTAATCTCAGTTATTAAAGTACTGAAGCGCCACTCTTTTAAGAGGCCCTGCTGTTCATGTGAACACTTGAGCAGCCAACACTGGGAACAAACATCTGCTGTAGGTGGACACAACATTCCCAGAGCTGGGTTGGGTTAATAAGTTCAGGGCCCAGAGCCCACTGCCATGAGGCTAGGCTCATACAGAATCAAGAGGGGTGGAGCCAGAAGTCAGCATACCATATGTTAAATGGAACCATGTGGTGGCAGCCTAGCAGGTTAAGATTTGGCTCATATGGTCAGAGGAGGCTGCAGACAGCAGAAAATCAGGTCCAGAGTGAGAAAACCTCTGAACAGATACAATAATGCTTTAAAATGCAATTAGATGCTGATGAAAAGAAAGGAAATGCATATAGACATTCATGGAAAATGAATGACCCCAGCTAAGACTCTAGTGGAGACGATGCCTAAATTGGCCTTCTCTTATATCAGACTGATAACTACCTTAATTGTCATCAAAAAACCTTCAAGCAGCAACTGATGGTAACAGATACAGAGATCTGCAGCAAAGCACTGACCTAGCTACCTGAGACCAGCCAAAGAGAGGGGTCAAGATCATGACGGTGATAACCAAGAAATAGCTAACCTGAGCTAATGAGAGCCCATTGACTCTGGACTGATTGCAGGTGAAGCAGCATAGGGTCAAATTAGGCCCTCTGAATGTTGGGAACAGTTGTGAGGCTTGGACTGTCAGAACGGCCACTGGGAAGGATTTATCCCTAGTGCTTGAACTGGTATCCAGGAGCACATTCTTTCTGGAGAGATACCTTGCTCAACCTAGATATAGGAGGGAGGACCTTGTCTTACATTGAAGTGAAGTGTCAGACCTTGTTGACTCCCCAAGGGAAGTCTTACCCTTCCTGAGGAGTGGATGGGATTTTGGGGAGATGGGGAAGCTGGAGGAAGTGGGTGGAGGGGAGGCAGTGGGAACAAGGATAGCTATGTAAAAGGAGAAAAAAGTATTAAAAATTCATATTAAAAAGTTATAAAAATTAAAAAGACATAAATAAAGAAACAAAATAAAGACTTTCTAAAATTCAGTGAAAATGAACGCACAACAAACCCAAATTTAAGGGACACAATTAAAATGATACTAAGAGGAAAGTTTATAGCAGTAATTGTTTACATAAAAAAGTTGGAGAGATCTCATACTAGCAACCTAGCAGCGCACTTGACAGTTCTAGAAAAGAAACAACCACACCCAAGAAGAGTAGACAGTGGAAATAACCAAACTGAAGGCTGAAATCAATGAAGTATAAACAAAGAGAACTATAAAAGAATCAATGAAGCAAAAAGTTGGTTCTTTGAGAAAATCTATGAGATTGGCAAATCCTTATCCAAACTGACTTAAAGACACAGAGAAAATATACAAATTAACAAAATTAGAAATGAAAATGGGGCATAACAACAGACACTGAGGGAATCTAGAGATCCACAAGGACAAACTTTAAAAACCAGTACCTCACCAAATTGGAAAATCTACAAGAAATGTATAATTTTCTTAATAGATACCACTTACCAAGTTAGATCAAGGTCAGAGAAACAATTAAGTAGGCCAGTAAGACCAAAATAAAATAGAAGAGGTGAAAAGTCTTCTAAACAAAGAAAGCTCAGGGCCAAATGGTTTTAGCCCAGAATTCTACCAGATTTTCAAAGAAGAGTTAATAACAATTCTCCTCAAATTATTCCACAAAATAGAAACAGAAAGAACATTGTCCAATTCATTTTTTATGAGGCCATGGTTTTGCTGATATCTAAATCACATAAAGACCCAGAATTACAGACCAGTTTCCCTTATGAACACAGTCACAGCAACATTAATAACATGTTTATAAACTGAATCCAAGAACACATCAAAAAGATCATTCACCATGATCAAGTAGGTTTCATTCCTAAGATACAGGTATGGTTCATTATACAAAAATCAGTAAATTTAATCCATCGCTTAAACAAACTAAAAGAAAAAAACCACATGATCATCTCATTAGATGCAAAAAAGGCCTTTGACAAAATCTAGCACTCCTTCATGGTAGAAGTTCTGGAGATATTAGGGCTATAAGAGACATATCAAAGCACAATAAAATCAACATACTCCAAGTCTATCACCAAAATCAAATTAAGTGGAGATAAATTCAAAGCAGTTCCGCTAAAATCAGGAACAAGACATAGTTGTCCACTGTCTTCATATATATTCAATATAATACTTGTGGTTCTAGCTAGAGCAATAAGACACCTAAAAATCAAGGGGACACAATGTGGAAAGGGTGGCATTAAAGTATTGTTATTTGCAAATGACATGATAATATACATAAATGACCCAAAAAAATTCCACTAGGGAATTCCTACAGCTGATTAACACTCAGCAAAGTGACTAGGTACAAGATTAACTCAAAAAATCACTAGCCCTCCCATATACAAATGACAAGTAGACTGAGAAAGAAATCAGAGAAACAACACCCTTCTCAATATTCTCAAATAATATAAAATATCTTGGGTTGTAAACAAGAAACAGAAGGACTTGTATGCTAAAAACTCCAAGTCTTTGATGAAAGAAATTGAAAAAGATATCATAAAATGGAAAGATCTCCCATACCTATGGATAGGTAGGATTAGCACAGTAAAAATGACTATCCCACACAAAGCAATCTATGATTCAACAATCCCCACCAAAATCTCAACACAATTGTTTACAGATCTTGGAAGAACAAATCTCAACTTCATATGGAAAACAAAACACACAGGAGAGCTAAAACAGTCCTAAATAATAAAGAATGGCTGGAGGTATCACCACACTGGATTTCAAGTTGTACTGCACTGCAGAGCAATAGTAATAAAAAACCATGTGGTACTGACATAAAAACAGACATGATTATCAGTGGAATAGAATTGAAGACCCAGATGTAAGTCCACACATATATGGACACTTGACCTCTGATAGAGAAGCACGAAGTACACTCTGGAAAGGACAGAATCTCCAACAAATGGTGCTGGTCAAACAGGATGGCTGCATGTAGAGGATGCAAATAGATCTGTATTTATCACCATGCATAAAGCTCGAGTCTAAATGGATCAAAGGCCTAAACATAAAAGCAGATACACTGAGCCTGATAGGAGGGAAGCTGGGGAATACGCTTGGCACAGGAAAAGACATTCAGAGCAGAACACCAATAGCACAGGTTCTAAGATCAACAATTAATAAATGGGACCTCATGAAACTGAAAATCTTCTGTTTGACAAAGAACACCATCAACTGGACCAAGGAGAAGCCTACAGAATAAGAAAATATTTGCACCAAGTCCACATCCAACAGAGGACTAACCAAAATATATAATAAACCCAAGGAACTAGATATCAAAAAATCCCAGGAACAAATAATCCAGTACAAAATGGAAAGCAGATGTAAACAGAGGATCCTCAACAAAGAAATCTCAAGTAGCTGAGAAACACTTAAAGAAATGTTCAACATCCTGAGCCATCAGGGAAATGATAACCAAAATTTCTTCTAGATTCCATCTTAAACCTGTCAAATGGCTAAGATCAATAACACAAGTGAGAACCCATGATGGGGAGGACTAGATGGAGCAAGGGGAGCACTCCTCCTTTGCTTCTGAGAGCACAGACTTGGACAGCAGCTATGGAAAATAGTGGCATTTCCTTGGATAACTGGGAAACAATCTCAAGACTTGACTAAACCATTCTTGGAAATATAACCAAAGGATGCTCTATTCTACCACAAGGCTACTTGCTCGATTATGTTTATAGCAGATTTATTTATAATAGCCAAAACCTGGAAACAATCTAGATACCCCTCAACCAAAGAATGGATAAACGAAATGTGGTACATTTAAATAATGGAGTCTTATTCAACTGTTTAAAGATGACATCATGAAATTTGCAGGAAAGTGGATGAAAATAAGGAATCCTAAGGAAGAGGGGGTAGAAAGATTGTAAGAGTCAGAGAGATGGAAGACAGATACTGGAGAAACACAGGCTTCTGACTCAGCTAACCAAGGTGGCTATGACTTCAGAGACTGAGGCAGTAAGCATGGGGCCTTTAGGGTTTATACTGGGTCCTGTCCATGGTTTCATGCATCCAATTAGTACTCTTTTGGAAGAAAAATATGCCTTTAAAATGTGCAAAGTTAAAAAATTTTCTAATTTGTTTTTTGCTTTTGTTTTCATTTGGTTCATGATTGAAAATGGCTTTACTGGTATGAGACTACGTAATAGGCACGCTGGATTTGTTTTAACATACACATAAGTGGATTTCATCTGTCATGACTCTTACAGATTCAGAGTATGAGCCATAGTGTGAAGGAGCATGTCCTTTTGAAGTGTTAGTATTGTTAGGTCATACTTATTCTCAAGTTTCAGATAAATGTTCACACACAGTGTGAAAGCCTCACTGGCAGCATCATCCGAGTGGGATGAGCAAATAAGAACCCCAGCTTATCTCAGAGCTTCATCATGTTAAAGCAAAATCAGTTCTGACCTGGTCCTTCACATCTCATCACCCTCTCAGATCCAGAGCCGTCAGCCAGGATCTGTGCTTACTAACAGACAAAGGAGAGGACATGCCGCTCCCAACAGTGACGCTGACAAAATTCAAGTCCAGTGGAGTCAGAGAGTACACCTTTATGGCCATCGCTCTGAAGACTGCCTAAAATAGCCATGGAAAGGCCAACCACTTAGTTCATTTCACTTAGTATAATTAAATAATAACATAGGCGAAGAGAAAAACCACAGAAATCAATGTCCCTATGAGAGATAAAGATGTCTTTGAATGAATGGTTCACTGCTAATTGGTCCTGAAGCGATCAGATCTTACCATACGGAAGGGTTCAGACAAGTGATGGTACAGGTGGAAAACAAGCAAAATCAATGTTGCTTTTGTGAGGCTGGTGTGTGTCTTCATTCTGTTCCTTTTGAAGACGTCACTCCAGTTAGATGATCCTCTGAAAACCTGGAACTCTTTAGAAAATCTTCTCCTGTTGGTCTGCTTCTGTTTTTCAATAAAAAATGAAAAATAAAAACCACACGAAGAAGGAGGAGGAAGAAATTTTCCATCTGGTGGAAGATTACAGTGGCAAGTCCATGCCCACACAGGATGCACTGTGAAGAAATAGCCTCTCCTCTGCAGGCTTATGCTTTTTAAAAGTTATTCACTATGTGTGCGAGTGTGTGTGTGACTGAGTATGTGTGTGTGTGAGACTGTGAATGTGTGTGTGAATGTGTGTATGCGTGAGTGTGTGTGTGAGTATGTGTGTGTGACTATGTGTGTGAGTATGTATGAGTGAGTATGTGTGTGCGTGTGAGTGTGTGTGAGTGTGTATGTGTGTGATGTACCCTAGCTTGCAGATATCATGGTGGACATGTAGAGCACAGAGGACAGCCCTTTCTCCTACTTTAAGATTTTTAAAGATGAAATCCGTATTTTGTGATACCAATGTTTATAATCTTTTCCATTTATTTCCTTTAGTCTCTTAAAGATCTTCTCTTCCCAGATGGCCTAAAGCAATCCTACCGAGGGGCTTTCTCAAAGCCGAGCAGCCCCAGCAAGCTGCAGCAGCATCTAAGGAGACCTAAGACCGCTTACTCAGTTGCTTTTCCTACAACCTGCCTTGCCGTTTTGCAATGGTAATGGAATATTTATTTACAGTCATTCTTCTGTGATTAACACCTGGATTTGCATGGCAAATCATCTCTCTCTGTTTTCTGATATGCCCAAGGGACCTTCAAGTTGATACCATTCTCTGGCACTAAGAATTTGCATGTGATTCAGGTGTTGTCTATCAAAGAAACATGGTGAACTGAGCTGACTACAGTCAATTGCTTAAGGAATACAAAATCTGAGCTTTGCCAAAAATAACCAAAAATCAGCTCCAGTGCCTCTTAGATGCACATTCAATTTCTAGGCCATAGTCATTCCAAGTAATAGCTAGTCCGACTACAATGCAGAGAACTTCTCTGACTAAAGCTGTTACTAAAAAAGCACAGCCATTAGGACGAACAAAGATTACCTACAAGTCTGGTGACATCATGTGAGCGCTTGGACCCAGTCTGACCACCAAAGCAGAATTTTTCTGAGAATTCCACCTAGACAGTCCAATGTATGAACTTCCTTAGGCTCAAGCTGAGTGTCTCTGACCCTTGCCACAGCCCAGCAACGCCCCTGTGTTATAGCTACCCAGGGGATGGAAATGTTTTAATTCTTTAAATACAGTTCTGCTGTGGGAACTCCTTTAAGATCCCAGTGCACTTGGACATGGCCTCTTATACCATAAATGCCGACATAAAGTGCATGCTCACTTTGTTTCCCCCTCTTGTGGATTTGGTTCCGCTTCCCCATTCATGCAGAGGACTATGATCTGTGAGTCTACCCCTAAGTAAATAGCCCTGTATTATACTCGATTCTGAGTGTGGGATATTTTATAGCGCACATCTTCTTCTGGTGCCAAAACATTCTGCCATGTACATGCACATAAAGCCTAAGAAAGTTTAAAAAGATGGCTTCTAGTCACACAAAAAATGGGAGCCAAGTTCAGCTTCTTGGTAGCTGCATTTTTTTTCCAGATAGGGTCTGTTTGCTAGCAGTCAGTAGAGGCACAGCTCCTCTAAGAGAAGGCTTCCTGACTCAGCGATAGCAACAAAAGCTACATGGCTCCTTTAAGAAGGCTTCCTGGTTCATTCTAGTTGCAGGAACAGCTCTGGCTCTCTCAGGAGGCAGAGCTCTTGAATGGGGTTTGTGGGCAGCTTACTGCAAGTTATTGGTGGCAGCATGGGTCAACTGCCTACCAGAGTTGAGGTAGTGATGACAGTTCCCACCTAGTGGTCCCAGAGCTGGTAGGAATGGTACCTCTGCCATACTGAAAGGCAGGGAGAGGCAGAGCCAGCATCCAGGGCTGCAGCAAACCACACTGCTTACCATTTTAAAGCGCTCCTGCTCAGAAAATAATTACAGATATGCCAAAAAGACAGACTCAGACAAAAATAAACCTCTGAACAGGTCACAGTGTGCTTAAAAAAATGTATGTAGGCTTGAGAGAGAGAAAAAAAGAGTATAAAGAGTTACAAAAATAAAAAGTTTTAAAAAATAAAACAAAGTCTTTAAAGAGAGAGAGTATAGACAGTCATAGATTAAAGGAGTAAAGAAAAATAAGCCATGCAAAGATGGAAAATACACAGAAAGTCCGGATTATGTATATTATTGTGTTTTCTTTGAATTTTTTGACTGTGAATAAGCTAAGTACAGAGAGACCGCTAAGCTAAACCAACATATATGCTTTAAAGGTATCTAGGCCTTAGCCAGAGTCGGTTGTTCCAACGTTACAAATGAGACTTTAGGTGATTGCCCAGGTAGCCAGTTGTCACTGTCATTTAGTGCACATTTTGGAAGTTTCTTGATTGCACTTCCTGTCTACTCAAGTAATATTATTTCCCTTCTCAGGTCTTCGATGGGGTTGAAGACTAAATAGTTGTAGTTACTTTCCTCTCATGACTTGACCAAGCCATACAAGAATTAGACTCCTTATAATAGGATAATTATTGGAAGCTTTAGCATATGTTTCTTGCTTGGTATTGTTTAGGCTGGTTGTAATTCTAATTTTTGTACTTGATATTTGTTCTTATTGTATATATGTTTGTATTAGACTTAGAACTCTTTTATTTAAACAAAAGATGGAGGTGATGTGCGAGCTTCTTCAGCCAATAACCATTAAGATGCCAGAGCAGTTGGACATGGCCTCTTATATCATAAATGCCAATGTAAAGCGTGTGCTCTCTCTCTCTCTCTCTCTTTGCTTCTGGATTTGGTTCCTTGTTCCCTGTTCATGCAGAGGACTGTGATCTGTGAGTCTACCCCTAAATAAATAACACTTTGTTATACTCAATTATCAGCTAGTGTGGGATTATTTTATAGCCTCTGTCTTCATAGTTCCTTGTGTTTGTCTTTCAGTCCTGTATTAATTTTTCTTTGCCTGCAGCAATTTTTGGTTTTTTTTACAACAAAACACTAATATACCATTAAGAAAAAACAGAAAAAAAAGACTTCCACATGAGTTTGAGGACTTATTATTTCTATGCTAGAAATAATATCCCTTTCCTTACAGTTTGCTTTAGACTTTATCCCACTAGGCAGGCCATCAAGCCTTTTATTTCCATTTAATTTTCTCAGTTTTATACAGCTATGTACTGTATACTGAAAACATGTCTACTTTTCTTTGCTCCCTTCTCATGACTCCATTGCCCCTTTGTTTCCCTGGACAGCTTTGCTTCTGCTTTCATGCCATATATATATATATATATATAATTTTCTGCATCTCTATTAAATAACTTAGGAACCACAAATGAGAGAAAACACACACAGTATTTACTGTTCTGAGACTGTTCTATGGTGATCTCCAGTGCATCCCTTTTCCCTCAACACCTCAATACCACTCTTTTTCATGGCTGCAAAACGTCTGTTGTGAAGCAGATGTGGTGGCGCATGCCTTTAATTCCAGCAGTTGGGAAGCAAAGGCAGTTTATGGACTTGAGGTGAGCCTGTTCCAGGACAGCCTGGGTGAGATAGAAAAAGGGATTTAAAAAAAAAGAAAGAAAGAAAAGCACACTTTTTTTCATGCCTCTTGTTGGTCATCTAGTTTGGTTCCATAATTTATCTATTGGAAATTGCACTGCAAAAAATGCACACCACTCTTTGTTGGTGATGTCATTTCCTTGCAATATTTGAAATTAGGATTTCCACTAAGTAGTCCAGAATGACCTCAAAATTGTGATTTTCCTTCTTCAACTTTCCGAAACACTTGAGTGTAGGCATGGGGCACGATACCTGATTCACATTTTGGTTTTTCTCATTCTGAAATATTGTTCTATATTTTAAATTTTTATTAGCCATTATTGTTTTTCAATACAGTATACCCTGTATCATTGGAACTCATGGGCATTTCTTTCATTACTAAAATTAGTAAAACAAACAAACAAACAGGCTTAGCTAAAAATGACTAACTGCACAACCTCTAAGGTGTGCAGGTTTTTTTTGTCTTTTAAACTGTAAATAACATTTCTGTCTTATTTCAAAGGGGATGAAGTTTCAGAGATTTGTTTTCTTCCCAGGAAAAGAACTAAATGGATTCAAAATGAAATGAAACTGAGTTATAAACCGTGGGCTGTTAAGATTCTTACTAATCACCTCCCTTGGCTTCTTCCCTCTGGGGTAGCTTTTACATCACCACTTCTGCTCCTTTAGAGGGAACAGTCTTTGGACCCTGGAACACTTTGCTGCCAAGCTGATTTCTGAAAACAAGAAAACATTCATTCTTGCTTTGTTTTGCGTAGTCTCCTTTTTCCCTTCTTGAGGATCGAATAGGAGCCGCCTGTTAACCAGGCAAACTCAACAAGGCTGTATAGCATCTTCCAATCTAGGGCATGGAGAAACCTCCACAGACATTTTCCAAAGAAGAAACAATCACTCACACTTTCAAAAAACTGGCAACTTAGGCCACAAAAAGAAGTAACTAAGGAAGTTGCGCTGTGACATTACTTCACTGGCTCTTAAGCAGGGTGGCATTTCTTGAGAAACCATTAAAAGACAAAATATTTCGCTGAAATACTTCAAAACTCTAACTTGTGAAGTTTATAATCTCCAAAACAGAGTGAATCTGGATCCTATTAAGTTTTCTGTAGGTATAGGCATTGAATCAACCCTTCTCTTCTACCTGACAAGAACTTTTTAGCACATCTGTCTACCTGGCATTTCAAATTTCTAGTTTGCTTTCTGAGAAAAACAAGAAAAATCTTCTAACATATTGACTGACTAAAGTGTGTGGGAAGGAAGAAATCTGTCTTCTGCTTGCGGGAAAGAGCTAAGGATACTGACTTAGGACAAAGGAAGGAAGAAATCTGTCTTCTACTTGCGGGAAAGAGCTAAGGATACTGACTTAGGACATAGGAAGGGTGAGAGCATAAATAGAAGAAAAGGAAGTCAAGAGATGAGGACAACATTTAAGGACCTTGGGAAGGGATGACAATAAAATCAGTTCCACCAACTCATCCTTGACGTTTGCACATTTCCTTGTCTGGCTGAGTATCTATCCATACGGGTGACTTACCTCCCCAGCTGGGTGGCAACTTGCTTTCAACTCCAGCACCTAGTTGAAAGTTTCAGTGCCAAAAATTCCTTGGCTGTCTATACGTCATAAAGAACAAAATCGATATTTGAAAAAAAAATGTGCGAAGATAAATATTTCTGTTTCCATGAAAGATGTAGCTAAAAAGAGGAGCATCTGACCGAGAATGTGAAGTGAAGCCACAGCTTTGAGGCTGGTGAGGTGAGTGGTGGAGATGATGGCTGAACTGATGCAGGAGGCGGCGGAGCATCATGAATTTTGTAAGCAACAAAATAAATAAATATAGCATCACAAATACATCCAGCAAGCACTGCTTGGGCCATCCTTGCTTATTAACCTTTCATGTCTTCTAAATCTATCTAAAAGAATAAAAAAAATGTGTAAAACCTTCTTTGGAAGAAAACTAGAATAAGAAAATGGAAGATTATCATGAAGCTCAGCGGAGGAAAAATAGATCTGATTGTAGCCGTGGCCTACGCTCAGACCTGGTCAAATATAGCTTCGTTTTGCTGTGGGTACCAGTGAATTCAGAGATGCCTAAGTTCTAAAAATGCCAAGTAGAGATAAGTGATCAGCCTAAAATGGAGTATCTTTATCACAACCTCACCCTGCACCAAGGTTCAAGGAACATTGCAAAACAGGGAGGTGGAAGGAATTTAAGAGTCAGTGTGGGGAGGAGTGCTGAAGATTGCTGTCTTGTGGGCACGGTGTGGCCATCACACCCATGAACTGATGCCAGCAATGGTTGCCTGCCCAAGACGTGCACAACGTCAAGCCAATCTAAATTTCTGTGTATGTGCTCTGCCGGCCTGACCCTTAGCTGAGAAGCTATTGGCAGTTGATAGCTGCTGGGCGAAAGAGAACCAACCACTCTTTTTTAAGGGTGGGGAAACTGGAAGGTTTCTAATGCCCCAGGGAATGACCCCACGCCCATTAACATGTGGGCAACACTAATTAAATTTGGTGAGTTATCAAATGACAAAAAAAAACAAAACCAGAAGGAGGAGATATTACGGGGAAGGTGTTAAAAGGTGGAGGGGGAAAGATGGTATATCATCACATTGCATTGTGTACATGTAGAAAACCTTCAGAGAATTGGAAAATTAAAAAAATTAAAGATCAATCAAGCCCTTATTCCCCAAATGCAGGATGATGCTCAGTTGGTAGCAGTAACATATGTATGCATGTCCCGTGATGGCTACTATGTGGTTAAACAGTTGGCAAGTTTTGAGATACTGTCTGCAACTAAAACCATACCTCCATTTGAGCAAAAGATAAGAAGCTAAGTAACTACAACTATTAGTTATTATAGAGCAGTGAGCTGACCATAAAAAGACTGGGAACAGTTTCTAATGGTAAGTATGGCAGTGCCTGGGAAGCTATAGCTAATCTGCAGTAAGTGAAGAAAATATGCCTGCCTTGCACTAGCCACCCAAATGTAGCATGTACATGGACCACTTACGGTTTCCTGCATGGATTTTCCCTCTTGCATAAGAACATAATTTTATGAAAGAGTTTCTACTCATTCTGGTATCTTTCTTTGTATGTTTTATATAAAAATACAATTTAGGGTTGAGCATACATCTCAATGGTCATAGGGCCCACCCCAGTATCACATACACATGCAGGGAGAGAGAGAGAGAGAGAGAGAGAGAGAGGTGATTTAATTATTACAAAAAGAAAATTCCTTCACTTAATTTTTTTAAAGACAAAAGCTATTACATCTTTTTCCCATTAATACCTCTTTTTAACAAAGTCAGTTATGAAATGAAATCTTATAGTTGTTTTGGTTTTGTATCTCCTTTCATTTATTTTCTTGACCTCTTGTCTTATTAGACTTGCTTTGTTTGGACATTTCATTAATTGTTTGCATTATAGTAAATGGTAAAAGCAAACAACAAACACACGGTAATGCGTTATAATTGCTCAATATCTTCCCAGTATGTCTCGAAGTAAGTAATGACCCTGTCCTTTTTCATAAGTGTAAGTCATTTCAAACACCAGAGATGGAGAATTGAGGAAATGTAGAATGTTCATTACCTATTCCAGTCCACACTTCTTCCAAGTGATTTCAAACCCAATCTTGTTTTACGGGAACTCCAAACTGTCCTGAATTATAATGCTTTGGAGTAAAAGCATCACCCCTTCCTTGGAGAAGATACCCTTAAAACCTCACACTCTCTACCAGATGCTTAAGAAAACATTCGCACAACACTTGTTTATTTTCGGTGCCAGCTTTGTGCTGGGAAGATTGGTGGCATTATTTGCTCTTTCACAGCATAGAAGATGAAAGGAATAGTATCAAATAAATAATTAGAAAACCACCCCCACATTTTCTTTTCTATCTCCAGCTTGTAATTTCTTACCATGACAATTAGTATATAGCTTTTCATCCTAAGGTCCTATTTGCACAATTTAATCATTGTTGTTGTC